>JANCRC010000006.1:15480000-15730000 GCA_024362995.1 Heteromeles arbutifolia | reverse complement strand
ATTCTTCGATGCAATTAACATATAATCAACATACAATAATAAATAAATGAAAGACCCATCTTGCAACTTTTTGAAATACACGCAATGATCATATTGACTTCTTAAATAGTGTTGACCTTTCATGAATTCGTCAAACTTCGAATACCACTGTCTTGGAGATTGCTTCAATCCATACAAAGACTTCTTTAATTTACAAACCCATTTCTCTTTTCAAATTACCTGATACCCATCAGGCTGAGACATGTAAATTTCTTCATCAAGATCTCCATGAAAGAAAGCCGTCTTAACATCAAGTTGCACTACTTCAAGATCAAATTGTGCCACAATGGCCAACATAATACGAATAGATAAATGCTTAACAACAGGAGAAAATACTTCATTATAATCAATACCTTTCTTTTGTGCATATATTTTTGCTACCACTTGTGCTTTGAATCTCACATTGTCTTCTCCTGGACGACCTTCTTTTTTAGTATACACCTACTTGCAGCCAATAGCTCTTTTACTGGGAGGCAATTGAACTAACTCCCAAGTGTTGTTCTTCACAAGAGAATTCATTTCTTCATCCGTAGCCTTACCCCACTTTATATTTTCAGAGCTGTTCATGGCTTCCTTATAACTTTCTAGGATTTTTGCATTAATAATAGGAAGAGCATAAGCAACATGATCACTATATCTTCCTGGCCTCTTTACGTTTCTCTTGCCTTTGCTTGTAGCATGCATTCTATAACTGGAGGTTGTTGGTTATGAGCCTCTTCTTCATCCTGGGAAGAGACATCTTCATATTCTTTACTTTCATTTACTTCTTGTTCAATCAAAACAGGTAGTAGAGTAGTGGTAGAAACCTTTTCAAACTCCACCACCTGAAAACTTCTCTTAGGAACTTGAGTTGTATCAACGCTTGTCTTTGAGTTGCTTTGTAACATAGAAGTTTCGTCAAAAGTCACATCTCTGCTGATTACAAGTTTCTCCAAATCTGGACACCACAAACGGTAACCTTTGACACCGCTGTTAAAACCTACAAAAATAGCCTTATTGGCTCTCGGATTAAGCTTACTTTGAGTCATATGAAAATAAACGGGACAACCAAAAATATGAAGAAAATCATAATCAGAAGCTCATTTTCTAGTCCGCTTCTCAATAAGTGTTTTACCCTCAATTGCATATGAAGATAAACGATTGATAATGTGGCAAGCATATGTAATTGCCTTTGCCCAAAATGCCGTACTTAAACTAGATTGAGCCAACATACATCTAACCTTTTCAAGTAACGTTCTGTTCAACCTTTCAGCAACTCTATTTTGTTGGGGAGTTCCACAAACAATGAAATGCCTTATTATACGTTCTTCTCTACAAACTCTACAAAATGAAACAGAGGTGAATTCACCACCATTATCTGACCTCAAAACTTTAATTTTCTTACCAGTTTGGTTTTCAACCATTTTCTTCTAGTTTAAGAAAATATTTCTAGTTTAAGAAAATATTTAACACCTCATCTTTGTGCTTCATTGTATAAACAGAAGCTCTTCTAGAGTAGTCATCAACAAAAGTTACAAACCAGTGCTTACCACTTAATGATGTAGTCTTGGTAGGACCCTAAACATCTGAATGCACATAATCTAAGATTCCTTTAGTTTGATGCACAAAAGTATCAAATTTAACTCTGGTTTGCTTACCCAAGACACAATGCTCGCAGAAGTCGAGCTTGCAAGTTTTGGCTCCTTTCAGCAGTCCTTGTTTCACAAGGGCTTGAAGAGCTTTTTCACTAGCATGTCCAAGTCTCATATGTCATAACTTAGTGTTGTCAGTATCTGGTTTTTCAGAAATTGTTGCTGCACCACCTAAAATTGTTTTCCCTGTAGAAATATATATTCTGCTTTCAAATTCCCTTCATCTTAACCAAAGCACCTTTAGTAACTTTCAGAACACCATTTGACATATTCACATTAAACATATTGCTTTCAAAGGCACCCAAAGAAATTAAATTTTTCTTCAAAGCAGGAACATACCACACATTAGACAACTCTCTAACGATGCCATCATGGTGTTTCAACTTAACTGTTCCTACTCCCTTTTTATCACATGCATAATCTTTACCCAATAAAACAGTTCCCGCCTTTACAACTTCTAGATTAGTAGGCCAATCTCGATTTGGACACATACGATGAGAACAACCAGAATCCAAAATCCATACATCAGAATCACAAGCAGAAGTAACAGCCAAAGCATAATCATATTCATCATCATTAAATGCAACATTAACATTGGTGTTTATGTTATTCTTCTGCAACTTAGGGCAATCCTTTATCCAATGTCCCTTTGTATGACAAAATGCACATTCATCTTTGTCTAATATTTTTCTATTTTGTGAATTAACTCATGGTCGAGACTGAGATCTTCTTCTGTCATTGAATCTCCATCTTTCATTCATTCTGCCTCTAACAAACAAAGCATCTGATGCTGTATTCTCGACTTGCTTATCTTTATGTCTAACTTCATGGTTCATCAATGCATTAGACACATCTTCAAAATTTATGGTGTCTTTACCATAAATTAAAGTAGTAGCTAAATGATCATATGCCTCAGATAATGAATTTCACAAAATCAAGGCTTTATCTTCATCCCTGACATCTTCATCTAAATTTAACAAATCAGCGATTAATTTATTGAATGAATCGAGGTGTGTAATCATTTTAGTACCTTTTTTGTACTAGAATGGCTACAACTTCTTTTTTCAAAAAAAAGGCGATTTTCGATTCTCTTTGTCATGTACTTGTCCTACAATTTCTGCAATAGCGACTTAGTTGACGTTTCTCGCATAACAAAATACTTTTGAGGTTTTGCAAGACATAAGCGAATCATAGAGCAAGCCATTCGATTTAACTTATTCCACTCAGCTTCTTCCATATCGTCTAGCTTGTCTTCTAATGTCAGGTCCAAATCTTGTTGAGCCAACACATCCTTAACCTCACATTGCCACATACCAAAGTTATTTGTTCCATCAAACTTTTCAACTTCAAACTTTACATTTTGAACTGTCGTTTTTTCCAAACGCGAAGCGTGTGATTCCGGCAAAGGATGCACGCTTTCTGATTTCAATTGATACCTCTCTTCGTCAAACAGGTTTCAAATACAAACTTTGATAGGGATGAACCTAGTGGCTCTAATACCAATTGTTGTGCTAGAGCACCAAATGGAACAAATAAAATGAAAGAAATAACTCTCAATTTATTAACTAATTGAGATAACATACGTACAAAAAGAATCTCACAAATTGGCTCACACAAATTATTTCTATGTGAGCTATTTTTATTACAAAACAAATGGTTTCCCTTCTAATACGTAAAGCCATAAACAAGTTTATGATGGAGAGAAAAGCAAAGATAACCAATACAAAGTAGCCACATGTCAATAGAAGGTATGGTGGTGGTGCCAACAACAAGGTGTGGTGTTTGAGGTGTAGCGGTAGCAATAGTGGTGGTGATGCTATTGACAACAGGGTGTAATGGTTGAGGTGTAGCGGTAACAACGGCATCATCGGCATGTTGGAGGAAGATGGATATGAGAGAATATGGAAGAGAGTTTTAAACAAAAAACTGAAGCTTTATTGATAACTGACTTTATTGATTTCAAATTGATTACAACACTAGGCCATCTTATTGACTATTTATAATAACATTTAGACTTTTTCATAACAGACATAATTCTTGGATTAGCTCCAAGAGTTGTAGACATAACCCTAAACATCTAAAGAGATACAACTCTTCCTAAACACAGCTATTCTCAAGTGACACAACTCTACTTAACAACTGATACAACTAACAGGGAGAAAGTGCATTCGTTTAACACTCCCCTTTAATGCATTTGTCCTGTGACATTTAGTTTTTCTCTGAAATAGTAGAACTTCTCTCTTGGAAGTGCTTTTGTGAAAACGTCTGCAATCTGCTCATCAGTACCACAGAACTTCAATTCAATCTCTTCGTCTTTAACCAATTTTCTGATAAAATGATGACGAAGTTCTATGTGCTTTGACCTGCTATGAAAGACTGGGTTCTTTGTCATGGCAATTGTGGACATGTTATCAAAGTTCAAATTTGTTGGAGTGTCTTATTCTTGATGAAGATTTGCCAATATTTTTCTAATCCAAACTGCTTCACATGCTGCACTTGTGGCTTAAATATATTTTGCTTCGGCTATTGATAATGCCATTGTACTTTGCTTCCTCGACGACCATGATATAACTTTGCTTCCCAAGAAATACACATGCTAGATGTGCTTATTCTATCATCAATTGCACTAGCCCAATCACTGTCTATGAACCCAACTAAAATGCTTTCTTTATCTTGTGTATACTTGATGCCATATCATTTGGTTCCCTGCACATATCTTAGTATTCTTTTAACAGCAGCAAAATGATGATTACTTGGATCATTCATAAATCGAGATACAACACTAACTTCATGAACTATATCTGGCCTTGTATTAGATAAATAAATAAGTGAGCCAACAACACTTCTATACATAGAAGCATCTGCTCTTGGTGCTCCATCATTACTTGAAAGCTTTAAATTAATTGCCATTGGAGTATCTATTGGCTTGCAATTCAACATATTGAACCTTTTCCAGAGATTTTCTGCATACTTTTCTTGATACATAAAAATCCCTTTTTCTGATTGTTGGACTTGAATTCCTAGAAAATACTTCATAGAGCCCAAATCAGTCATCTCATATTCTTTCACCATGTCCTTCTTGAATGCTTCTGCCATCCTTAATTTGGTACTTGTATAAATCAAGTCATCAACATAAAGACACACAATAAGAAAATCATGTGTACCTTCTTTCTTGAGATAAAATGATGGCTCACTTGGACTTCTTACAAATCCACTTTGACGGAAATATTGATCAATTTTGCTATTCCAGGCTCTTGGCGCTTGCTTTAAGCCGTATAGTGCTTTCCGAAGTTGACAAACTTTGTCTTCCTTTCCTTTTTCAATATATCCTTGTGGCCACTCCACGTAAACTTCTTCTTCAAGCTCTCCATTAAAAAATGCTGACTTGACATCCAATTGAAAAACTTGAGTTTTCAATCGTATTGCCAAAGCCAAAACAGTTCATATAGTTTCCATTCATACAACCGAAGCAAAAGTTTCATTGAAATCTACTCCAGGTTGTTGAGAGTAGCCTTTGGCTATAAGCCGAGCTTTATGCTTTTTGATTAAGCCATCTTCATTGTATTTTGTCTTGTAGATCCATTTAAGTCCAATGATGTCTTTTGATTTAGGCCGACCAACAAGTTCCCATGTAGAATTTTTCTTGACAACTCTAATTTCTTCTTCCATTGCGTCTTGCCAAATTTTTTCTTTCATTGCTTCCTCAAATTTTTGAGGCTCCAAAGCACTCACAACAAGATCACACGACTCATATATCTGCCAATAAACACGTTCTTGTGTTTAGTCTTCGAGTTGAATCTGGTGAACTAGGATCAGATGTTCTTGCACTTGGAATTGGACTTTTTGCCGTTGAAATTGGACTTTGGGGCAACAGAGTTTCTTCTAAATTTGATATTTTTGGTTCCTCGAAAAATCTTGATATTTCACCTTGTTCATTTTCCCATCTTCATACATCAAATTCATAAAAAATAACATCTCTGAAAATTACCAACTTATTAGTTCTTGGATCAAACAATCTGTATGCCTTAGACTTGTCACTATAGCCCACAAAAATGTATTTTTCACCCTTTTCATCAAACTTTTCTCTCTTTTGAGAAGGAATATGTGCATAGGCTATGCAACCAAAGATCTTAAAGAAATCAACCTTTGGCTTAAACCCATGCCATGCTTTGCAAGTAGTCATATCCTTGGCAGACTTGGTATGTGACTTGTTGAGAATAAACATTGATGTAGGAATTGCTTCAGCCCAAAACACATTTGGCATACTTTTTGCTTTTAACATGCTTCTTGCCATTTCAACAATGGTTCGATTTCTTCGTTCCGCAACACCGTTTTGTTGTGGAGTGTAGCTTGCCGTCAATTCACTTTTGATTCGATTGCTTTTGCAAAATTCTAAAAATTCATTTGATGTGAACTCTTCACCACGATCAGTTCTCAACGTCTTTAGATTGTATCCACTTTGCTTCTCTCCATAGGCCTTAAATTGCTTGAAAAAATAGAAGGCTTCTGACTTTTGTTCTAGAAAATAAACCCACATCATTCTACTATAGTCATCAACAAAGAGAAGAAAGTATTTCTTGCCATTAAAAGATGGTGTTCGAGTCAGTCCATATATATCTACATGCACCAACTCAAGAGGGGCTCTTGCTTTCCATGTTGATTGTGAAAATGGTAAGAAGTGGAATTTTCCAAAAATACAACCTTCACATACTTCTTTCTCAGAATGAACAGAAGGAAGCCCAACCACCATATTTTTCTGGTGTAAGACCTGTAGACTTCTTTGATTTAGATGTCTGTACCTCATATGCCACAATAGTGATTCTTCTACAATTTCAGCTTCCAAAACATAGTTTTCTTTTGATATCATGATCAACGGAAAGACTTTGCCATGATTTTTATCTTAGCCACTACATTGCTATTCTTTTTATTAGAAATAACACTGTGGTCATCATCAAATTTAACATAGAAGCCTTTTTGTAGGAGTTGTCCTACACTTAATAAATTTTGTGCCAAATTAGGAACATATAGCACATCATAGATTAGTTTTGGTGTACCTTCTCGAGTTTGAACATAGATAATACCCTTGCCTTCCACGTTGTGAAGCTTTCCATCTCCGAGCTTGACTTGTGAATTCAAATTTTCTTCAAATTTGACGAATGTTTCCCGTCCTGTGGTTACTGCATCCGCTATCCACGTACCATATATCTTGTGGTTCTTGACGAGCGCTGAGACATGTATAAAATAGTTGTTCTGGAGAATCATTATTTTCTATGAAATTGGCTCCATTATTTTTTTGATATCTGCAATCTCTTTGAGAGTGGTTGGGTATTCTGCATCAGGTACACTTATACCGACAATTTGCACTTTTGTGCCCTGTTTTTTTACAAACATCACATTCAGGGACAAAGTTACCATTTTGGTTGTTTTGATGGCTGCATCCTTGCTGATTGTCGTTGTTATAGTTACCTTTGTTATAATTCTTCCGCCAATGAAATTAACTTTTTCTGTTTTGAGATTTTGAGATTCTCCTTTTTGTTTGTCTTCTTTCTCCTTCGAATCCAATTTGGATTGAAAGGCTTGCTCCAAGGATTGGTCTGTAGACCCATTAAGTCTTTTTTCATGTGCTTCCAAAGAACCAATTAATTCATGGAGCATAAGTGCAGCGAGATCTTTTGACTCCTCTATTGTTGCAACAACGTGATCGAACTTCAGCGGTAGACTGCGTAGAGTTTTCTTTACAATTTTCTCGTCTGGAATTGCATCCCCATAACTTCTGATTTGGTTAACAATTCTAGAAACTTTTGTGAAGAAAACCTGAATGGATTCATTCTCCTTCAGTAGTAAATTATCAAACTCTCGCCACAAGGATTGGAGTTTGTTGGAGATCACTTTCTGTGAACCTTGGAACTCAATTTTGAGTATTTCCCATGCATTCCTTGATGTAGTTGCATAAAGTAATCTTGGAAAGAGATTTTTGCTTACTCCTTGTTGAATTAGGAACAAAACCTTGGCATCTCTTTTCCTATTTTCTTTAAGTGCTTGCTGCGTTTCCGGTGTCGCTTTTCCGGTTGATGTTTTTTCCAGTTCCTCATAACCATCTTGTACAAGATCCCAAAGATCTTAAGAGATGAACAAGGTCTTCATTTGTAGGCTCCAATATTCATAATTCTCTCCATCGATAGGCATTAAATTTTAAATATTTCCAATGGTTGAGGAATTTGAACTTGATACCATGATTAACACAGTGGAGAGATCGATCGGTTCTGATATACCAAATTTGTTGGAGGAAGATGGATATGAGAGAATATGGAAGAGAGTTTTAAACAGAAAACTGAAGCTTTATTGATAACTGACTATTGATTTCAAATTGATTACAACGCTAGGCCATCTTATAGGCTATTTATAATAACAGTCAGACCTTTTCATAACAGAAATAATTCTTGGATTAGCTCCAAGAGTTGTGGACATAACCCTAGACATCTAAAGAGATACAACTCTTCCTAAACACAGATCTTCTCAAGTGACACAACTCTACTTAACAACTGATACAACTAACAGGGAGAAAGTGTATTACATTTAACACGACAGTGGTGGTGACCGCGGAGGCCGTGGCGGCAATCGCAGTTGGAGAATATAAACTGAAATAAGATCGCCTAAAAGAGAGAGGTAAGGAGAGAGAGTGTATCTACATGACAGTTTCTCATTATTATTATTCTAGTCATGAGGCTGCTGATACACAAACTGAATCCACAGAATATCTCAGACTTGAGGGACAAGCATTTCCCTTACGCGTTTCATATGAGCAACCAATTTTTGGTAGTCAGGAAGGTTGTCTCTGATGACAGGAACTTGCTTGAAATTCTGAACCCATGCATGCAATCGAGGCAAAGTGCTTGGCTCAAGCAATTTGACACCCACCATTTCTTCAACGGCTTCGAACCAAAGAGCCAACCATCCATGCGTTATGTCTACCAAGTTTATACTATCACCCCCAAAAAACTTCTTGTCTCCAAGCCCCTTCTCTTCCAAAATTTTCAGCGTTTCCAACACTGATTCGATTGTCTTTTGTCGATCTTCTTCGGCAGTTAATCCGAAAAATGCATGAAAACTGGGAATCTGATGATGTATAAAAATATATGATTAAGCACTTATTTTGATCTTTTATAGGGAAACATAAATTCTTGGGCATGCTAATCATAGCTATTTGGCGTCAATCTGAACTCCTAGAGGGCATGATGACAAGCCACTTAGGTAGGAAAAATCTCCAATTTGGTCATCACAATGATTTGTCTTGTTCTTAACAAACTACAAAATTAAACTAGTGAGAAAAATTGAACCCATATGAGCAGCATTTTTCTGTAAATTATTGGAAGTCTCTCAATATATAGTTGAACTAGATAATTAAGAGAAAAGCAGATGGGACATAATTGAAACTTGAAATTATTTAACTGAGATACCTGGAATTGTATCCAAAACCGAGCCAAGGCTCTTTCATAAGCATCTTCAGGCAGCAGATGATTCTCTGCATCTTGCGATTGTTGTCGAGGAAGGAACATGTCTTGGCCTTTGGGTTGCCTGAAGACAAGGTTGCTAATTTGTGAAGTTCAATATCAAATTCGGCTTTCAATGTGCCAAATGTAGTAACCTGGTAACAACTCACTTCACCGAGAAGGCTAATGAGATAACCTCTGCCAATAAGGATTCAAAAATCCTTCTTGACCGAGACTTAGATAGATAACCAGTCGGCCTCGATGCAGTGTTGTTTATCCAAACTGAAGGTGCTTTGCGGTCGGCTGATTCTAGGGCAACAATACTGTTTATCCAAACTGAAGGTGTGTTGGCGAGAAGGGGGTAAGAATAGAGTTCTCAAGGTTGTTGAGAGATTTCCCGTAGAGCGAGGGTTTGCGTAGGGCAGATTTGTGTGTTGAGTTGGAGACCCTCAATGGTGCACTCACCCTTCTATTTATAGCAGCAAACCCTTTCTCGATTAAGTTAAAACTACATCCGGATTAGGACTTCTTATCCTAATCCAATCTTATCTCGGCCATTCCTACTTCCATTAGGACTTTAAACCTGACCCTCTATCAAGCCGTATTCATCTCCAGGTCTCCATAGCTTGCCGAGATTCCTTATTGCATTAGGATTCAAATACCCCATCCATCCGTCTCGTAATGGGACTTACTTATTTTTCTTTTATCTAGAACACTCCACTTCCCGATAAGGCTCATTCGGCCTCGGCTAGACGGCCCACAAAACAGATGGCCCATAAAGATCCTTGAACAAAGCTTTTAGGCCGAGAACAATCCTAAACTCGACCTAAACCAATATTTTGGGCCCAAACATTGCCCCCTTGCTTCTGAGACAACCATCTTATAATCCTTGGTCGAGCCTCGGCCTTGAAGAAGTGAAAACATCCTCTGGCATATCCTCCAAAAACATTTAAACACCTCGAAAACCTTAATCACGAGCATTTATGAAGCATGATTACTCGTTTCCTTTCTCCTTAACCCTCTGCCACGTGGCGACGCCCTAGCTCACTCAGCAACCCTCAAAGATGACCTTTAAGACGTGCGGCCATTGAAACGTCTTTCATTATCAAAATCGCCGCCACACACAATCATGCGCCTTCAATTCGTGAGACCCTTGGTCTTTTCACCTAGATTCTCCGAATTTTCATAATGATTAGCAACTTTCTCGGTCGATTCTATCCCAATTTTTTGAAATCAACCGCTTGACCTTCCCCCAAAAATGCCTATAAATACTCGAATCCTTTTCATTCGCCCTTTACGCTTTGAATTTTCTTTCGTCTCTTGCTTTCAAGAACCCAGAAATCCCAAAAGCTCTCAACCCAAAAACCCTTCTTTTAAACCCAGAAACTCTTCAAGGCTTCATCAATGGTTTCCTTCATCTCTAAACTCTCTGACGAATGCGACAAGTGCAAGGACTTTATCGATCGGAACACCATCAAGACCTTGCACTTCGAGAGTGACTTGAGCACCTCTCATCAAATTATAGGGCCACTTTTCAAGGACGTAGTGCCACCGTCTATCACCAATCTCTTCATGGCCCAATGCTTGGCACCCTTGCTGCAAGGGTTTGATTGGTCGAAGTAGGACCTAGCGAAGCCTTAAGGAGCCTGGCCCTCGACTACTACAACCTGGGTCGAACGGATGGAAAAATTCTTCAACCAAAAATGGAATGCTCTTGGCATCTATGACGCCATCAGACTCTCGTCTATGGAAATTACCATGGACAAAGAAATTCTTATGGCAACTTTGAGCTTTTGGTGCTTGGCCACCAATACCATGACCCTTCCCTTTGGCCCTATTGGCCTTATCATCCTCGATGTCTCAGCCATTCTTGGGCCTTCCCTTTTTGGCATTCCAGTCGACCCCGCACTTTCTGGATGCCCGTCGAATCTCGACCTCAAGGCACTGTTCGACGAATGTTTCGTCAAGACGCTAAGCAAAGAAGGTCAAAAACCTTCTAAGGAAGAAGTTTAAAAGTTGTACAAGAACTTTTTTAACTACAAGTCCCTCATCCTCCATTTTTCTGGTCAAGGGGAGGCAAGCCTACGGAAGGGAGAACATGAAGCCTTCCTCTTTTACTGGTACAACAAATTTATTTGTTGTCCCAAATCAAACAAATGCCTGGTTGAAAACATGCCAGTGGCTGAAGCCGTGGCTAGCGATCATACCTTGGTGCTCAGTCCAGCCATCATTGCCCACTTTTTGCGTTGCTTGGCCTAAGCGACCATCAACAAGATCGACCTACACCAGAACGGACCCCTCTGGGTTTTCCAACTCTGGCTGCAAGTTTATTTTGCCACACTTTGGTCAGAGATTTCCAACTTCCAATCTACCGAAGCGCTCGGTCGTCAGTTATCATCTCGACCAGCACCTCCTCACCGGGCCGAAGAGGTTTTCAAATACTTCTTCAGCCTAGACATCCTATCTGACGACAAATTCTTAATTTGTCATCATCAAGAATACCCCTCCTCAATCAGGCTCCCAACATCATCAGCATGCAGTGAAGCTGAAGATGCTGATCTTCGTCAGGCTTGGGGGTCGTTTGTGTTAACAAGCGACCTTCCCCTTAGCTGCGATGCTCGCCGAGCAAGCTGGGAGGTCTACGACCCCCACTTCACTGCTCGACAGCTGGGCTACCTTCAAGGTTGCCCGGTGCCCCTTCTTACCTCCCGCTCCTTCCTAAGCCGAGGACGCCTCTCTGGCTCTTCAGAGAGGGAGTGCAAAGACACTGGGAAAGAGTTTCAGGAACGATGCGAAAAATTCCGCCTTAGACCAACTGTTCCTGAATCTCTCGGCACTGACACCTTCGGTGACTGGTGGGAAGAATATACTCAAGACTTCTTTGGCACACCAGTCGAAGATGTTGTCAACAAACTCTTTGGCGATCGGTCCAAAAAACCTCATGTCCCACAATCCAAAGAGACAGCCCAAGGTAAATGTCTATCTCAACCGTCTTCCTTCAAACGCCTACTTAATTTTACTAATTTAGCTTCACTTTCTCAGGCAGTCGAGTGCTGAAATAGGCAGATGTGATCGCAGCGGCTGGGGCTAAGAAAAAATTGGTCTCCTCTCCAAGAAGACTAAAGCCGCCACGCCTGCCCCGCCAAGCAAACGGCCTCGCTAGGAGGCTGAAACGACATGTGAATCTCCCCGTCCACCAAAACATGTCAAGCAATTGATGAAGAAAAGAGAACGAGAGATTCACGTTATCTTCAGCCAGACCATAGGAGCGATCACTCCCAGTGTATCTCCTCACGTTCATGTCATCCAGACTTCGACAGAGAGGTGGCCAACTCCAACTAGTCAAGCGCTCAAAATTCGACCTATTCCTCCAGTCGTGGTCTAACCAGCTGCTGCCCCGCCGGTCGAAAAGCCTGCAGCTCCGGGGTCGACTGCGCACCTGCCTTGAAGGATGTGCCCCATTTGGTCGAGAAGAACCTTCCCTCAAATCCAAAATGATCAATGATCATCCTGGAAGAGGTATAATTATGTTGTGGTCATCCTCATCTCTTACTAAATTAAAAAACATTGATGATTTTTTATTTCTTTAGGATGACGAGGGTGACGAGATTCCGTTGACTAGTCACCTTCAACCAACCAAAACTTCTTCCATCAATCATCCCCTTATGGTTGAGGCGGGTGACCAGGTCGATCCACCTCTTGTGGTTGAGATGGGTAACCAAGTCGATCCTCATGCAGTGGTCGAGGTGAGTAACCAGGTCGATCTACCTTATGTGGTCGAAGTGGGTGACTAGGTCGATCCTCCTGCAATGGTCAAGGCGGGTGACCAGGTCGATCTACCTTCTGTGGTCGAGGTGGGTGACTAGGTCGATCCTCCTGCAATGGTCAAGGCGGGTGACTAGGTCGATCATCCTGCAGCCGATCATGGAAAAGAGCTTCTTGTCAAGTCTGAAGCGTCGATGGAATCACCGATTCACTCGCAGGATCAGGACCTTGGCATTCCCCCCAAGAAACCACATCGACCTTCGTAAGTACCCTTATTGCTTCCTGTCAAGTGCCTACTTTCTCATTTCACCAAAAATTCTATGCGCCGAAAGGTGTTATCTATATATTCTGGCCACCTCGGTGGCCATCGAACGTACATAACCTTCATTGGCCGCATGAATTAAAAGGTAGTCTTAAACATTGGGCTCGACCATTAAGCTCTCTGGGCTCGTGCACTGACCAGCAGACATGGTCGAAGTTTCTTCTCGGCTGGTCTAATATTTTCTTTTTTCCTTACTTCCTTGTGATTTGGCTTTTTCTGACAAGTTTCTTTCTATCCAGCCTTCATGGGAAGTCGAGTTCGACGCCCTACTCTCCTGTATCTCTGGAGCCGGTGGGCTTTCTGCTACCTCAGCCGAGCCCGCTGCAACTACTGCCGAATCCATAGTCTTTGCCAAGCTGCAAGAACTTCTATCCCTCTCAGCTTTACAAATCTTAAAATGTAACGACCTCGACTCTATTGGTGAATGCCTAAACGCCCTTGCTTCTGAGGGTCAATTGAACAATGAGTCTATTGTTCAATTGTCTTCTATCTTGGAGAGAACTTGAGAATACTTTATCACTTTCGAGAGGGCTCTTCGAGCAGAAGATGACCTAAAAGCTGCAATGGTCGCCCAAGAAGCAATTCGACCAGAGCTCGAGGCGATAAATGAGCTGGCCATCCTCGACCACCAAATTGCAGAACTTCAACATCGAAGATTGGCCGTTGCTTCTGCACTTGAGGTAAATTTTGAATCAAACAAACCCAAGTTTACGTAGTTCGCAGCTGGCGCGAGACAAATTAAGCGAATGAGGCTTGACAAGAGGACGTGGTAAGCTAAAGTTACCATGGGTGAAGTAAGGTGGCTGGAATTAAAGGCCGCTCTCGAAGCTTTCCTTCCTTTGACCCCCTAGGATCGTGTATCTCTGTAGGTCGTTTTAATTTCTTGTCATTTGTAACTTTACAATCTTAATGAAACGCGCCTTTATTCTCTTATTTCCCAAGTTATCAGATAGTACTTCTTTAAAAACTTCCTGTTGATTGGTAACTTATGCATTAAACCAGTTCGATCCTTAAGATGGTATGCCCCCTTACCGAGAACTTTGTGAACAACAAACGGTCATTCCCAATTCAGCAGCCATTTGCCGAACCTAGGGTCTTTAATTCCCACAGGTAGCACGGTTTGCCAAACCAATTCTCCTTCGCCGAACATTTTTTGTCTGACTCGCTGATTATAAGCTCTCTTGGTAATTTTCTTCTGTGCCACCAGTAGGTTATAAGCGTCAAGCCACGCTTTTTCTAAATCTTCTAACTCTTGTCTCATGGCTTGACTGTACTCGGTGCTGAACAAACAGCTTTGCTCAATTACTCGCAACGAGTTTATACTTAGCTTGATCGGTAACATTGCGTCGTGTTTATAAGTCAGCGCATACGGGGTAGTTCCAGTGGCTGATCGAAGTGAAGTTCGATAGGCCCATAACGCTTCATTTAGTTTCAGATGCCACATACCAGGCCTCTCTCTTACCATTTTTTCAAGAATACCGATCAAAACCTTATTACTTGCTTCGGCCTGCCCATTCGCCTGCGGATAATACGACGTGGACTGCTCGAGTCGAATTCTTAGATTCTTTGTATACTCCTTAAACCTGTCGGATGTGAAGATCATACCATTATCTGTTATGATTATTTATGGTACGCCGAATCTAGTTACAATGTTTTCTTCGACAAAATTACAAACTTCTTTAGATGTTATCTCGGCATATGACTTCGCTTCGACCCATTTGGTGAAGTAGTTTGTTACGACAAGTATCCATGCATGCTTTGCTGCCCCAGAAGATGGCGTAATTTTGTCGATTACGTCCATGGTCCATCCTTTAAACCGCCATGGTTTAGTGATCGAATTTAGTGATACGGCCAAGACCCTTTGTATAGGACCATGAATTTGACATTGTACACATCCTTATGCGAACCCAATACAATCCTTTAGTATACTCAGCCAGAAATAGCTGTGTCAGGGAAGCAACCATCGCATATTTTGATCGGACTGATGAGCCCTTCAAATTCCTTCATGAACTCTGGGATTGCTTGAGCAGCTTCCTGGGGGTCCATGCATAACAGTAATAGACCGTCTTCACCTTTTCGGTATAATTCATTTTGGTACGCGACATAGTTTGTTGCATGAACCTTTGTCTTGTGGTCGTGAAATACCCGTGTTACGACGATTATACCTGGTCTTGATTGCGCAGACGTCTATAGGATCCTTTCGCTCTAATAACGAAGGTAAGGACATGACTTGCATACGGATTATGTTGTCGCGTTGGAGAACTTGCTGATTAACCAAGACCAGGTATGATCGTCGTAACACGGGTATTTCCCGTCCTAGCTTGCCCCCCAGGAGTTGTGCTCCAAAGGCTATTTGAGCCAGTTCGTCTGCGTCGGTGTTTCTAACTTGAAAGATGTGTTCGAATGTAATGTCGTCGAAAGACTCTGCCAAATAGCTGGCAACCATGTGATAGGGCATCAGAGTGCAACTCATGCAACAAAAAGTACCATTGAGCTGGTTAATCATAAGTTCATAATCGCCAAGGATGAGGGCACTGGTTGCTCGTAAGTCATGAAAGACACCAAGGCTGATGACAAGAGCTTCATATTCGGCTTGATTATTCATACAATCGAAGTCAAATTTGAGAGAAAAATACCAACGGTTGTGATCAGGGGATTGAATGACGATCCTAACCCCAGCCAAAGCCAAAGTACTAGAGCCATCAAAGTACATCGTCCAGTAATTATCACTTGTATCTACCATACCGATTTCAACATCATTGGCCCCCAAAATCGTAAGATGAAGGATGTTGAGCCAAGAAATTGGCTAAAGCTTGACCTTTGAAGGCTTCCTGGGGCACGTATTGCAAACTGAATTCAAATAATACCGTTGTCTACTTCCCAATTCGGCCTTTCACGATTGGCCGAGTGAGCATGTAACAAATAACATCTGTCTGGGCAATGACTTGAGTGATCGATGGAAGCATGTAATGCCTGAGTTTTGATGCGGCGAAGAATAGAGGTAGGCAAAGTTTCTCGACGGCGGAATAATTGATCTCGGTTGGTTGAGATTCCGACTGAGATAAAAAATGGCTTGTTCTCGACCGGCGTCATTGTCCTATGCGAGGAGGCAACCGATGGATTCTTCGACCGCGGATATGTATAACTTGAGAGGTTTGCCATGTCGTAGTGGAACAAGGACGGGTGGAGTCGTGAGCAAGGTATTAAATATCGGTAATATCGGAAATATCGGTAGTCCGAAAACACGGAAATATCGATGGAAATATCGGGATAATATCGATATCGATAAAAATTATATGGAAACCACGGAAATTGTAAGAAAAACTTGGAAATTTTTATTGAAACTTTGCAGGATGTTTATTTAGTCAATTATCTATTAGTTTATCACAAAAAATTGGAAGGAAATGCATTGCATGATGGATTTAACTGATTTAAGTTGATTATATAGCGAGCTGGCAAACATTGTGAGTGTAGAAAATATGTAGTAATTAATGAAAGAAGTTTAAACACACCATAATCATTTATATATAATGAATTAGTACAATATTTTACACTTTATACATTGCATGGTAAGATACATGAGTGATTTAGTACCACATAGAGTTCCTATTTGGTGAGCCGAAGGGGCCCACCCCCTGATTTTGTCCCCCTTTCCCGTACTCCCTCTCTCTCTCTCTCCCGGTTCCCTCCCTCTCTTCTTTCTTTTTGTTTTTCTTTGTAACTCTCTGTGCTCTCTCCTTCCCTCTTCCCCGAAAAACACACACACACCCTTTGACAGTCACCACCTCATCCACCCTCACCAAAACCTCCCCGTGTGATCCAGGAAACTTGGAGCAATGATGGAGCACACCCAAAACCTCCCCGTTCTCGTGGTGCCGTGGCGTTGCCACTGTGCATCTCCTTCTCCAACGAGATTTATCGTCCCTCGACCTTGGTGAGCTTCGGAACTCTCTCTAATCTTTCTCATAGATCGATCAAACTCTAGTTAGGACTCATTTTAGGTGCTTTGGTGAAGGTTGCAGTGAGAAACAACTCGGAGGTTTATTTTCTCAGATTTTCCGGCGAAGAACCACGGCGATATTATCGATATTATCGATAATATCCCGATATTATCGATAATATCCCCGATATATTGACGAAATTAAAGTGTATATGTGTGAAAATATCGGGTATCCAAAAAAAACGATAATATCGGCGATATTTCGCCGATATTATCGATTTTTTAGACCTTGGTCGTGAGGGAGACTTTGATCTGTGTAAACGCCTCTTGGTGTTCAGGACGTCATTTGAAGGCGTTGTAATCCTTGAGTTTCAAAAGCGTAGAAAAGGCTTTAATTTTTCCTACCGAATTAGCAATGAATCGGCGAAGGAAGTTGATTTTGCCAAGCAACGATTGTAGTTATTTGTTTGTCACAGAGGGTGGAACATTGATGATTGCTCGAGCCTTGTTTTCATCCACCTTAATGCCACGATGATGTACAAGGGATCCTAAAAAGTTACCAGCTGTGACGCCGAAAGCACATTTGGCAGGATTCATTTTCATATTGTGCTGGCGCATACGTAAGAAAGCTTGTCGAAGATCATCCAATTGTGTTTGCCGGCGTTTTGATTTTATCACAACATCGTCAATGTAGACTTCGACGATGGTTTCAATTAGATTATGGAATTTAGTATTCATCGCTTGTTGGTATGTGGCACCGGCATTTTTAAGGCCGAATAGCATGACGACCCATTTATATGTGCCAAGTGCCCCCGGGCAACGAAAATCAGTTTTATGGACATCGGCTTCGACAATGAAAATCTGGTTGTAACCGGCATGGTATACTCATCTTTGGGAGTTGCCAGATTTAGATTTCGGAAGTCGATATAGATTCGTAAAGCAACACTTTTCTTTAACACTGGGACGATATTTGCCAACTGTTCGACATATCGAGCAGTCCAAATGAAATCGAATTTTAAAAGTCGAATGAGTTCGTCCTTTATGCCAAGTTGTACTTCAGTTGAGAATCATCGTGATGGTTAACGAAATGGTTTACACGCAGGTTTAATTCGTAACTCATGCTCGACGAGCGTTCGATCTAAACCTGGCATCTCTTGGTAGCTCCAAGCGAAACAATCTTTAAACTCTTTAAGTAAATTACAAAGCTTGGCTTTCATATGTGGAGGTAACAAAGCACTAATAAATAAAGGCCGTGGGTCGTCGGCCATTCCAACAGTTATTTCTTCTAGGGGGTCATTGACCTGGGGTCGACTATCTTCGAGCTCAGCTGGTGCAGTCTGAACTTTGTCCAGTAATAGAACTGGGCCGTTGTCGCATTCGACCAAAAATTTGACTAAGTTTATATTGGAATTTGGTTGCCAAGAAATAGCATACCAATGGGCCAGCAGTCATTCCATGGTTGATGAAACCGCGGCCAGGCATCTTTTGTGTTCGGATTCAGACATCAGTGTCGGCAATCAAATTGGCCAACCCGAGTCTCGCCGAATCCTAGTGCACAGTTTCAGCGACTACCTCGATGGTCTTTTGTACTGATATTCGAGTCGACCATCTTTCCTCATTAAAGCCTTGTAGGGTGATGTAGCCGATGTGGTCGTCATAATAACGAGCCTGAATCATGTTTGCCTAAAACGGATGATTATCCACCGGGTGAACCAAAATCGATTTGCCGTCTTAGAAGACAAAAACTTGGTATAACGACGAGGGAATGTAGCCTGTTTGATAAATCCAATCACGACTGAGCAATGCATTATACTCATTTTTTTAATCAACTATGAAGAATGCAGTTATGTGATTGCGACCGGTAACATTTACTTCCAAAGGAAGCACTCCCTTTGTCTAGGATTTATCACCAACAAAGCTGCTCATGGTTACCCCTAACGGGATGAGTTCGTCGTTGGACTGTCGTAGTGCTCTCATAATGGATACAGGCATGATGTTGACTGTGGCTCCGCAATCGACGAAAACCTTAGAGACTTGATACCCTTCAATATGAGCCGTAACATATAACAGCTTCAGATGCTGAAGATTATCAGTAGATGAGCGGGGAAACAGTTCGGCAAAAACTGCTTTGAGTTTGTCTTGATTGCTTTCTGGTTCGTCTTCTTTGACGGTGACAAAGTCAACTTGTGTTACTTCTTCAGCAACCATGTCACCATCCAGGAAACTTGGTTGAGATGTGGTTGGCTGAAACTCGGCAGGTAGAACGTGGACCATGCTAATCTCCATATTTTCGAGGACTGAAGGGCCCATTGGGTCATGGTTGTCGTCTTCCAAGTGATTGGCCGAGATATCTTTCTCTTGAGTATCCTTGGGTAGATCATTTGTTGTTACAATCAGTGGTTACTGCAGCACATCCTCCGGTTCGGTGTCGTTCTGGTTGTCTTCTCTAAGCTCATGCGACGTTGGAGTTGGTCTTGTTCCTGTGCCGCTTTGTGGGCTTGCTCCTGATAGGCGATTCGAGCGTTCCTTGTGTTGAGGTACGCATCCAGACGTGCCACGTGCTCTTTCTCATCGGCTGTTAGGTCGAAAAGAACTACTGCCGAAAAAACTTTGAAATGGTATCGTAAATTCTGAAGGTCCTCAAGAGAAAAAAGAAGCTCGGCGGTGTCTATATCGGTATATGGATCGACCTCAAAATCAAGAACTCGGGCTTTACGTATGTGCTGGAACCTGGCTTTCGTTGCTGGATCAGTGGTCTTTTGGATAATTTGTTCGGCATCAGGGCAAGTTAGAGTGAGGTCGAGGGTTTCTTGGCACTCTTTTGGTAAGCCGTATAAGTCATTAGTGGAATATTTCTTGTGAAACTCCCGCATGTACTCTAAGGCCTCGCAGAGAAATGGAGGGTGTAAATTCCACCGTATTTTAATTAGTGGATCTGGTGAAGGCAACAGAGGGAGTTTGCTTTCCGCCTCTTTTCTAAATTGCTGGAAACGAGCCTTCATTTCCCCTGGTCGAAGAAGAAGTTTGATGCGCTTCTCAGATTCCTCGATTGTAGTCTCAAAGTTGCGTTTGATCGCCTTCTTTCCCTGAAGTAATTCGATCATGATTGCGGAGGGTTGCCGATCGTCTTTGTTACCTGGTGCTTCTTTCGGTTGCCATTTGGTAGTCGAAGTAGCCTGTGCAGCTTGTCGACGGGCTATGTAGTATATCCATTAGCGTCGACATTTTTGAGACTTAGATAATGCGGTGTAGACGCCGATAGGGGAATTGTAACTATACCACTGTTGGTCGTGTGGCTCGGGTGGCTTGAAAGTTCTTTGATTCGTTGATGAACTTGAGCTGCTGGAGTTACGCGAATAATAATCCTCGTTGTAAAAAGGGGCGTCGAAGTCAAGACGTCGTCTGGTCGAGGATGGGCCATCAGGTCACGTTTGAGGGCTAAGCTTATCGAACACCTTCTGGCTCTGGCCTGCGCCAAGTACCGTTAGAGGTGTTATCACGGCTGTGGATGGTTGCCGTGATGTTGGAGCCTAAGGTGGTTTCTCCTTTGGCTCGGTCAGGACGACACGTGCTTTACAACGACTGCACAAAACCATCAGTCCATCAGTTTCTTCTGCATTGGAATCTGATATAGATTTGACTATGGGCGGTCCTGAAAACTCTGTAGGCGGTTCATTTGAAAATAGATCAATCTTGAGTCGCGGCCGAGACCTTTCCCTTTGTTGTTGGGCAAATGAGCATCCACCATGCCAACTGTTGCCGAAGGGAAGGGATCGACGTCAACGACCATCTTTTTCTCAGGAAATTTTAGCTTGCCTTTATCAATCCAGCTTTGAATGGCATCTCGAAACACGAGACAGTTGTTTGTCGTATGCTTATTTGAGTTATGGTACTTGCAATATGTTTTACCTTTCAGCTCTTCGGCCTTAGGAATGTTATGCCCCGGTCGAAGTTTGATAATCTTTGCTAGCAACAACTGGTCAAAAATTGCATCGG
Source organism: Heteromeles arbutifolia (assembly GCA_024362995.1). Taxonomy (NCBI): domain Eukaryota; kingdom Viridiplantae; phylum Streptophyta; class Magnoliopsida; order Rosales; family Rosaceae; genus Heteromeles; species Heteromeles arbutifolia. Next base: position 15,708,817 of record JANCRC010000006.1, on the reverse strand, counting down.
CTTTGGTGATATCAAAAGTTGATGCTTTAATTGTCTCTTCAAAGACCGAACATGTTTTGGCATCCTTGGAGTTAATCTATTACTATCTCGACCGTGTCCACACTGGCGTATTGGGAATCCTCGCCTTTGGCCGATGAGTAGCTAACCGTGGGATTCTTGTAAATCGTTCCCCGAGGTGGGGACTTTGAAACCTTTTCTTCTCAGAGAAGGTAATCATACTGCTCAACATGCTATTTCTTTTTGTATTCCATGTCTAAACCGTTCAAAGCGATTCTCACGAATTCGACTTTAGGGAGAGGTACTCGACACCAATTTCTGGCCGACTTAAACCTTGTGAGGTATTCCATGGGTGACTCGTCAGATGCTTGAGCCATCATGGCCAATGAAGACACTGACATCTTTATTCCCGGCCGATAGAACTGCTTATGGAATTTCTCAACAAGCTCATCCTAGCTTTGAATGGAATTAGGTGGGAGGTTGATGTACCACGCGAATGCCGAGTCCGTTAACGAGAAATTGAATAGTCGTAGCATATAGAGGTCACTATTAACATCCCCGCATTGCGCAGTGAACCGAGCCACATGTTCTAATAAGGATAAGGATGATTCTCCAGCAAAAAGGCTAAAGTTTGGGATCTTAAATCCTTTAGGATATTCGAACTTCTCCACGTAAGCTGGGTACGGATGGATGAATTTTGGGAATTTCGGCCCCTTTTTCTGAACTGAATTGATCATTCTTTAGACCTCGACCATATCAACATGTGTTTCTATCCTTAGGTTAGAGTTGTCTGATCTGCTAGTCAATCCACCATTTTTTTCCAAATCGATCATTTTGAGCCGAGCAGATCCTGTCTCGGCCTGTGTCACTATCAATAGATTACTCTTGGAAGTAAGTGGCCTGGTTTGATCGGCAGTTCCACTTTCATGGACTCTACCAACTAGGGCGTCTTGAATTTCTGTGAGTATATTTATTTCTCGGGTGAACCATTGCTCGAACTGCCGAGTTTGCTCGTTGAGCCATCGTCGAAAAAACGATGTGGTCGATGGGTCAGATGCATCACCACCGTCTTCCTCACAATCCTCCACTATTCCTTCGACAAAAATTCCTTTTGTCATTATGGTGAGGATCCCTGCATCACGAAGTGGCTCGCCGAGATTAACTTACCTTTCTCGGCGTGTCGCGCTTGGTATTTCAGGAGTTATGGCAGCAACATTTTGTGCCTGTGACAAACCCTCTTGCCCTGGGTTCTGGTCTGTAAAGTTAGCTGCTGATTTTCCCATGGCTGTTTTCTTCTTCACTGACCGTGTTTCAACGGGCATGAACTTCGTAGTTCTAGCACTTTGGTCCCACCGGGCGTGCCAAAATGTTAACCCTAAAAACTACCAAGCCTACGTGGAGCGCAGGCCAAGTAATTAATAAGCTAACTACATCATTTGGTTATGTGCGGGGCGTGCCAACTCGGCGACCGAGCTCGACCGGGGAGTAGAATGTGTTGATATTGCGTCGAGTGCACTGCTGACCTCCGTGTCTTGCGATTGCGGCTGAGGAAGGAACACGTCTCGACCTTTGGATTCTAAAGCCTGAAAACAAGGCTGCTAATTTGCGAAGTTCAATATCAAATTCAGCTTTCAATGTGCCGAATTTAGTAACCTGGTAACACCTCACTTCGCCGAGAAGGCTAATGAGATGACCTCTGCCAATAAGGATTCGAAAATCCTTCTCAATCGAGACTTGGATACATAACTAGTCGGCCGTGACGCAGTGCTGTTTATCCAAACTGAAGGTGTTCCACGGTCGGCTAATTCTACAGCAACAGTGTTGTTTATATAAACTGAAGATGTCGCCGATTGCCTTCACCGTGCTGTTTATCCAAACTGAAAGTGTGTTGGCGAGAAAAGGGGTAAGAATAGAGTTCTCAAGGTTGTTGAGAGATTTCGCGTAGAGCGAGGGTTTGCGCAGGGTAGATTTGTGTGTTGAGTTGGAGACCCTCAATGGTGCACTCACCACTCTATTTATAGCATCAAACCCTCTCTCGATCAAGTTAAAACTACATCCGGATTAGGACTCCTTATCTCAATCCAATCTTATCTCGACCATTCCTACTTCCATTAGGACTTTGAACCTGACCCTCTATCAAGCCCTATTCATCTCCATGTCTCCGCATCCTACCGAGACTCCTTATTGCATCAGGATTCAAATACCCCATCCATCCATCTCACAGTGGGACTTGCTCATTTTCCTTTTATCTAGAACACCCCACTTCCCGATAGGGCTCAGCCGGCCTCGGCTAGACGGCCCACGAAACAGGTGGCCCATAAAGATTGTGTTGAAGTGTTCAAAGAACCTTGTACATCAAGAAGAATGATTCAAGAGCAAGAAGTGGCTGGAGCATATGAAGAATGCATCAAAGAGGATGTTCATGAAACAATAAAGCCCAAAGAAGTCACAACCATCACATTCAACCTGGCCAAGTGCAAAGTTCCTGAAACATTCCAAGATGTGGTGTTTGTAATTGAGTTTGTGTCGAAGCAAGCCAGTAAGCCATCTTCTCTAATTTCAATTCTGTTTTCTTCTAACTGGCTCATTTTAATGATTCAGGCAACCACACTAGAATTTAAACCATTGCCGGATCACTTCAAGTATCACCTCCCATTCAAGGATCACCTACATGCTGTGGCCTCCAATGAAGCTTAATTGGAGGTATCGTCTGGCTGCACGACGTAAAAGCAAGCGCTTCTTGGGAGGCAACCCATGCATTCAACAAAGGAAGATCTAGGAATCACTCCACTTCCAGATTTGCGTTCCTAAACCCTTCTCTTTGTTGTTGTTTCTATTCTGCCATGTTTAGTGTGTTTATTCATTATTTGTTTGTTTACTTGTGATTTGTGTGAGTTTATGCTTGAAACATTGAGGACAATGTTTGATTTAAGTGTGGGGGGGTAAACAAGTTGTTTTGCATGAAATTCGTGGGATTTTATCACCCATTACTTCAAAAGTTGTTCCTTGCTGTTTTTGAGCTGTTTTGGAGTGTTTTAGTGTGTTTTGGCATAAAAATCCGAAAATTTGATAAAAATTTGAAAAATTGTTAGAAAAACCCAAAAAGAGTTGTTTTTGTGTGTTGTTTGTGACTTAGATACCTTCCAACACAATGATGAGGATTTGGTTTTTAATTACATGACTGTTAAAGAAAGTTACGAACATGGATGGAAGTTTGATATGTCTTTGGTTTATGCTTGGTTATGGTTATAATTTATGAATTCACATGCAATCATAAAGGATAAAATCAGTTTTTGTAACATGCTTGAAGGAAGGAACTCAAATTAACGCTACAACCTTGTGAGACTTGAGCCTAGAACGTTCTTTTGGAGAGTTATTGATCTGTGATTCTTTGTTTTCTAAAGTCGTTGCATGATCTCATTATTCTTTGCTTGGTTGCTACTTAGAAGGCGTTTCATCATTTAGTTCCAAATACTAGAACTCATGCCCATTCCATTCAAAGCATGACATTGATTTGCATAACACATATCAAGATGAAGTTGTGTAGTGACCACCATAGCCAAACAGACGTACCCCCTTTTCATTTGTTTTGTAGGTTTAAACCCCTTTGAGCCTTGTTTAGCCTATGTTCTTTGTTAACCCCATTATCCTTACCTAGCCTAGTGTAGGACTATCCATACCCTTGTTCTTAAAGGATAGTGGAGCATAACTTAAATGAATTCGTTTTGATCTACATTATGCAGTAAATTAAGTGTGGGGGCAGGATTGGTTGGTTTAAGCTCAGTTCTACATTTTGTGTTTCAAAAGAAAGGAAAAAGAAAAAATTGTGAAAAGAATGAAAAAGAGTTTGAAAAGAAGAAAGAATGAGTTTAAGAGTGTTGATTGTTGAAGGAAGGGTTCAAAACATCAAATTTGGCCCTAAAATGTGTATATCTCCCCTTTTTGTTCAAAGTTAAATTTCTGCATTCCAAAGTGAATTATAAGTGTTGATTTCATTGCTTTGCTTGCTATTCTTTAAGAACCCTTGTTTTCCATATCCTTTCTTTCTTACCCAACACCCCCAAGCCCCGTTTCAACCCTTTAACTTCGATCTTGGGTGTTGTGTGTTTCAATATGTGGAGTTTGGAATTGGTATGAGCATATGGTGTCACTGGTTCTCGCATCTAAGTAGTAGTATTCCGTTCATGAGATCATATCTAAATATGCTTATTAACTCCGGAAAAGTGCTTTCTTTGTTGCAACATATGTGAGTATTAGTTTTCATGTTTACATCAATCTTCTCACATATACCTAGTGTAGGGTATGTAGTCAGAAAATGTGTGTGAAAATTGAGTGCATAACTTGTAAGGAATTGAGGGAATTCTCTAAGGCATGTTACTACATTCAAAATGTTGTTTTATTTGATTAAATGTGAGCTAATGAATGGCGACCATAATTAAGTATGTGCTCAAGGGTAAGGATGACTAAAATCTGTGCAAGCGATGATTTTTAATATGTCATGTGCATTGGAAATCCCTAAGGCAATTGTTGGAAGGTTTAGATTGAGTTTTGTTTCTTTTGTTTTGCTCGAGGACTAGCAAAAGCTAAGTGTGGGGGTATTTGATAGGAGCATATTTACATCACTTAGTTAGCTTGTTTCCTTGCATTTAGGTTGTTAGTTCTTAGTTATTTTAGTCTTTTAAGCCATTTTCGTGTGTTTTCAGGTTCTAAGGGCTAAAGGAGCAAGAAAGTGCATTTTGGTGCCTTTTGGAGCAGTTTTAGGCTTGGGATGGATTGCACATGCTTAGAGCTAAGTGGATGGACGAAATTGAAGATCAAATGAGCTTAGGATTGAATGAAGAATGAAGAGTTCAAAATTGGAAGCCAAAGTTTCTAAAGTTGGAAGTTTCTATTCTTGGAGGTTTCCATTCTTGAAAGTTTCTATTCTTGGCTTAGAAGTTTCCTAATCCATCATCACCTATGTTCCAGCCATAAAAGGGTTCCAAAACATGTTAGGTTGCCTCATTACATGTTTCTAGAAGTCCTAGAACCTTTCCCTAACCTTGCCACATATCTCCTTTCCCTTTTCTTCCAAAATCTGCCACATAAGTGCCTTTCCCTTTCTTTCCACAACCTTGCCGCACAAGGGATCCTCTTCTTACCTATTTTCTGACCCAAAATCACATTCCCTTTGTGTTATATGCCTTGCTGCACAAGGAGGAGCCTTTCTTACTTATTTTGTGCCTCAAAACACATTCCTAAATCTGTCTTACAATTCTGCCGAATTTCCTTTCCTATTCTCTTTAATTCCTGCACCTTACTTGCCTATTTTCTGCCCAAAAATACTTCCCCTTTCTCTTACAAATCAATGCACACCTTCTTTCCCTTTCTCTCTTAATTTCTGACCTTTAAAACACATTCCTTTTCTCTCCTACATATTCTGCCGAATTTTACTTTCTTATTCTCTTTGATTTTCTGATTCTTTCTTACCTATTAAATTGTGGAACCATAATAGCTAAGTATTGAACCTTTCCTATTATTTTCTGATTGCCTTTCAACCCTAGCCCTATAAATAAAGCCATCCGCACCATTTAGTCTCTCTCTCGCTCTCTGGACAGATTCTCTGCATCCATTCCATCCACCTATCTACCTATCCATCCTCTACCACCCATCCACCCATTCTACACACCTTAACCCTTTGTGCCGCAGCTCTACAAAGGAAGAAGGAGAGGATTAACTTGAAGCCGTGCCTAGCCATTCAAGACGTTGGATTGCTGGAACGTTTCTAGGTGTAATCTATCTTTGTTTTCAATGTTTAATTTAATTTCTCTTTGTTTTGCTGTGAACATGAGGAACTAAATCCCTTTTGGCTAGGGGAAGATTCAAAGCCATGAGCATACTTGCAATATGAATTGATTACCTTCAGTTGTGATTTCATAAGTTGTGAATTCAATTTGTTTAACTGCTTGATGGATAACTTATTCTTGTATGTTGATTAAGGGTCGACACTTAGTTTGCATGCATGAGTTTGATGCTAGAATATAAGGGAGTTTCACCTAATAGTTACAAACTTATATTCACAAGTAGTGGAGGTCGCTTATAAACGATCGCGTTAAATGAATTCTTGGCAGGAGTTTCATGCTCATCATAGTAACGAATGCCTCGTCAATACTTATAGTTCTCATGATGCTTAATGATCTGTGATTGTATCTTTATTGTGCTGTTCACGTAAAGAACTTTTAGAGAATGCTTTGAATTGTTGTATGCGCTTTCCCATCCAATTCAATAACTTAAGGAGAACTTGAAGGTTAATTTAAGCGGACCTAATTAACCTGGGGTGTTGAGTTTCATGATTTATCGAAAGAACAACTGAAAATTGGTTTATGTGCAAGTGTGTCATGTGTGGAGAAGAATCTTCTAGCTAGCCCATCATCCATAAGTTTTACCAAATTCGTCCAAAATCTGTTTTAGTTTACAATCTGTTTGTTTTGTTTTCAAATTCGTCAAAACCCAATCCCCTTTTACTTTGTTGAGTCATATTAGTTAGAAATTGATTTAGTTTGTGTTTTTGAGTGTTTTGGGTCAAGTTAAAATCTATTTTCGTCCAAAGTAGTGTTTAAAGTTCAAAACTGCCCAGTTTGTGTTTTTAGGCAGTTTTGAGTGTTTTTGTGCTGTTTTGAGTCTTTTGAGTTGTTTTAGTGTTTTAGAGTCCAGTTTTGCATTCTTTGAGTCTAGTTTAGTGTTTTAAACTTTGTTTTAATGATTTTGAGTCAGTTTTGAGGTTTTACCAAGCCCTCCTAATCCCCGGTCCAGAACGATCCCTACTTGCATCTATACTATAATTGTCAACAAGAGGGTTAAATTTGTGTGCTTATATATTTCGCATCACGTCCCGATATTTGGGTCGGGGTGTGTCAGTTTGGTATCAGAGCCTAGGTTTGGCAGTCCTGTATACTTGGTGAATATTCTAATTATCTTAGTGTCTTCTGTCAGAATTATGCCGCCTCGACGAGAGCCACACCAATTTCTAAGCCTAGTTTCCCTGATATAACTCAATTAAGGGAAGCTATCGCTAATGTTATTCAGTCGACGTTTCGACCACCTTAGAGGACCCTTTGGAAACTGTTTATAATTTGAAGTTGAATACTTTTGCGGGTAATGAGGGGCACGAGGGTCCTGAGAAATGGTTGAATCATGTTGATAAGACCTTTGGACTGATGTAGAGTCAGGGGAGTTTACCTGCAGACAGGTGAGTTGAGACAGCCTCATGGTTTTTGGGTAAGGAACCAGCGTCTTGGTGGGAACAGTCAGCTGAGGAGTTGTCCCGAGAGGAAGCTGCAGATTGGGAAGTATTTAAGCAGTTGTTGCACAAGAGATTTATTACTCCTGCATACATCGACAGTAAGAAATAGGAATTGACAAGTTTAAAGCAGAATAAGATGTCTGCGAACGAGTATTATAGGAAGTTTACAGACTTGTCCAGATATCATCCTGAGGTGGCAATGAATCCAGTTGAGATGCTTCGTCAATTCAAGTTGGGTACTCGTAAGAAGTGGCGTACTTTGGCTACCGGGATCCCTTGTTCGACCTATCATGGGTTTTATGAGATTTTGCTGTAGATTGAAGATTTTGAGAACTTGCCTAGTGATAGTAAAGAGGAAGAAGAAAAAGATGATTCAAAGAAGAATGAAAAAGGCAAACGTCAAGTATCACAGGGGCCTAGAAAGACCCAAAGTTTTAAGAGAAGCGGGACTAGCTCGAGTTCATCCAATGGAGGATTTAGGTCCACAGGCCAGCGCATAGGTGGTAGGTTTGCTGGTGGGCCACGTTTTCAGAGGCAGCGGGATGTTGGTGGTTTTGGTGGTTCAGGATTACCTTTTTGTCGGAGGTGTAATAGCCGATATGCGGGCGAGTGTAGGCAGGGTACTTGAGGATGTTTTACCTGTGGACAGTTTGGTCATCGAGCAGTTAATTGCCCACAGAGTCAACAGAGGCCACAGATGCCTTCATTTCCAACACCAGTGCCGAGTTAGCAGGCTCCAGCATTGAGTGGTTATGGTTAACCAAGTCGAGGAAGCACTTATCATTATGAGGGTGATGTTGTTCCATATCCAGCAGCGCCGTATCCCTATTCTTAGGATCCATATTATTCGAGTGGCTATCAGAGTGGATATCTTCAGTATTCTGGAAGATATGCTTCGTATCCATCTTATCCAGCAGGTGGATCACAGTGGTACTTAGGAGTACAGCCATAGGAAGGTGAGGTTACCTCGAGCAGCACAGGTACTTCGAGCCAGCCTAGTCATTTTGGACAGAGTCGTGGTGCACCTGGCGTAGTGGTCAGTCTAGCAGAAGACGATGAGGACGTCAGCAGTCCCAAGGTCGTATTCATAATCTTTCAGTGCAGGACGCTCAGAACAACCCTGATTTGATAATGGGTATGTTAAATGTTCTAGGACATTTTGCTAAAGTATTGATTGACTGTGGTGCTACGCATTCGATTATTTCTCATACATTTGCTCAATTGACTTAACCTAATCCCACACCTCTGGGATATGAGATAGAGTTTTCTATGCCTAGAGGTGAGATGTGCCAGGTAGAGTGGATGTATCCAGTGCCCTGTGTTAGTGGAGGATGTAGTTATGCCTGCTAACCTTATTTCGTTAGATCTTGTTGAATTTGATGTTATTTTGGGCACTGATTGGTTACATTATAATCGAGCTAATATTGATTGCTATGAGAAGAAAGTTACGTTTCTACGACCGGATTTACCGGTGGTTACATTTGTTGGTGAGCCTAGTGGCGTGAGGCGTGGCATTATTTCAATTGTGAGAGCCAAGAAATTGTTACAGAAGGGTTGTCAGGGGTATCTGGCACATGTGGTACTGAATGATGATGTTTTTAGTAGGGTGGAGGATGTCAGAGTGGTCAGACATTTTCCTAATGTTTTTCCTGATGATTTACCGGGATTGCCGCCGGATCGAGACGTTGAGTTCACCATTGATTTGTTGCCTGGTACTGACCCTATATCTTTGACTCCTTATCAAATGGCTCATGCTGAATTAAGAGAATTGAAAATTCAGCTGCATGAATTATTAGATAAAGGTTTTATTCAGCCCAGTACTTCACCCTGGGGAGCTCCAGTTTTATTTGTTCGGAAGAAGGATGGTACTTTGAGGCTGTGTATAAATTATCGGTAGCTGAATCGGGTAACGATTAAAAACCGTTATCCATTGCCGCGTATCGATGATTTATTTGATCAGTTGCGAGGAGCTTGCGTGTTTTTGAAGATTGACCTAAGGTCTGGGTATTATCAGCTAAAGATTAGGAATGATGATGTCCCTAAGACGGCGTTTCGAACCCGTTATGGGCACTACGAGTTTTTAGTAATGCCATTTGGGTTGACTAACGCACCTGCTGCTTTCATGGATTTGATTAACAGAGTATTCAAGCAGTACTTAGATCGATTTGTCATTGTTTTTATCGATGACATTTTGGTTTATTCTAAATTTAAAGCAGATCACGTGCGACATCTCAGTTTGGTGCTGAAGAAGTTGAGGGAGTTTAGACTTTATGCTAAGTTCAGTAAATGCCAATTCTGGTTGAATTAGGTGGCATTTTTGGGACACGTCATTTCAACTCAGCGTATTCAGGTAGATCCCCAGAAAATGGTAGCAGTAGAGAATTTGGAGCAACCACGAACCGTCACTGAGGTACGTAGTTTCTTGGGTTTAGCAGGATATTACAGACGGTTTGTTCAGGATTTTTCAGAGATTGCATTGCCACTTACTAAGTTAACCAGGAAAAATGTTAAATTTGAGTGGGATGATAGTTGTGAGCAGAGTTTCCAACAGTTGAAATATTGTCTTACTCAGGCACCAGTGTTAGCACTTCCGGACGACAATGGTAATTTTGAGATTTATAGTGATGCCTCATTAAATGGTTTGGGCTGCGTATTGATGCAACATGGCAGAGTGATTGCATATGCTTCAAGACAATTAAAGTCGCATGAAAGGAATTATCCTACTCATGATTTGGAGTTGGCGGCGATTATTTTTGCATTGAAAATTTGGAGGCATTATCTCTATGGTGAGAAATGTAAGATTTTCACAGACCATAAAAGTCTCCAGTATTTGTTTACCCAGAGAGATTTGAATCTTCGTCAGCGGAGGTGGATAGAGCTGCTGAGTGATTATGATTGCACGATTGAATATCATCCAAGTCGTGCGAATGTAGTAGCTGATGCACTTAGCCGGAAATCTCAGGGTAGAATTAATGCTATTCATGTGAGCCGTGTTCCTCTTTTGGCAGAGTTGAGATCAACTGGAGTGAAGCTAGTCATGGAGAAATCAGAGACTAATGATCGAGAAGATGCTTTACTTGCTAATTTTCAAGTTAGGCCAATCTTGATTGATCGGATACTCGAGGCACAGGTGGAAGATGACGAGATTCAAGAATTAATTCAATTAAGAAATGATGGGAAAAAGAAAGATTTTCGGATTCGAGAAACTGATGGCATGCTCATGCAAGAAGGTAGGATGTATGAACCGAATAATGTAGAGTTAAAGAAGGTTATTCTTGATGAGGCGCACATTTCAGCTTACGCTATGCATCCGGGAAGCACTAAAATGTATCATACCATTCGATCATTTTATTATTGGCCAGGTATGAAAGATCTGTATTGTTTGCCAGCAAGTTAAAGCCGAGAGAAATAAGCCTTTTGGACGGATGCAGCCACTTCCTATTCCATAATGGAAATGGGAAGATATTACTATGGATTTTGTGTATAAACTTCCTCAAACAAGGAATGGTTATGATGGAGTTTGGGTAATTGTTGATCGACTTACTAAGTCAGCACATTTCATTCCACTTCGAGAGAAGTTTTCCTTAAATCGGTTAGCTGAACTTTTTATCTCAAAGATTGTTAAGTATCATGGTGTGCCAGTCAGCATTGTTTCAGATCGAGACCCGAGGTTTACTTCTAAATTTTGGACGGCATTCCAAGAAGCTCTGGGTTTGAGACTATTGTATAGTACTGCATATCATCCTCAAACTGATGGACAGTCTGAGAGGACTATTCAGACACTAGAGGATATGTTGAGATCTTCTATTTTGCAGTTTGGTGATGCATGGCATATGCGTTTGGACCTGATGGAATTTGCCTACAATAACAGTTATCACTCGAGTATTGGTATGTCACCATTCGGGGCATTGTATGGTAAATCGTGTCGGACACCATTGTGTTGGTCTGAGGTTGGAGAAAGAATTTTAGAGGGCCCATAGATAGTGGACGAGACTGCAGGAAATATTCAGGTAATTAAATCTAATATGAAAGCGGCCCAAGATCGTCAAAAGAGTTTAGCTGATCGACATGCTACTAATCGGACATATAATGTAGGTGATTGGGTTTTCTTAAAGTTATCACCATTGAAAGGTGTTGTAAGGTTCGGGAAGAAAGGGAAATTGAGTCCTAGGTATATCGGACCATCTCAGATTTCCGAGCGGATTGGCGAAGTAGCTTATAGACTTGATTTGCCTTCGGAGTTGCCTAGAGTGCATAATGTGTTTCATGTGTCGATGCTTCGCCATTATATTTCAGACCCATCACATGTTTTGCCTCCGCAGCAGTTAGAGATTAATCCTGATTTGTCTTATGAGGAGGAGTCGATTACTATACTGGACTGGAAAGATAAGATTCTGAGAAACAAGACAGTGCGTTTGGTGAAAGTTTGATGGAGGAATCACTCAGTAGAGGAAGCAACCTGGGAGACAGAGGAGCGGATGAAAGAGTTATATCCTCGATTATTTTATGAGTTTTAGTGGGTTGTACTTGTTATCTAAATTTCGAGGACGAAATTTTATTAAGGTGGGTAGATTGTAACAGCCCGTTCCGAAATAAAGTATCGATACTGTGAATTTACATTTTTACCCTTACGTGGTTGTGGTTGTGTGTGAGCTACGTTGAGCCCATTTGAGAGGTTTCCCACATTATGGAACCCAATGAGGACTTGGGCTTGATATTTGTGTGATTGGATAAGAACTAAACACACACACTCACATGCACACGTGTACACCCTTTCCATTTTTGTCTGTCTCTCTCTCTCATTCTTCTCGATTCTTCTCTCATCTTCTCTGCAACTCGTACGGACATCATCATACCTCATGATCTTAGCACGGATCGAGGTCCTAAATTCCATTATCGTGTTCCTTGCAACCTTGTGAACCCAACCATACCTTTGGTTTGGTTTGTAACCCTCGAAAACCCTTGCAATCCGAGAGCTCTTGTAGAGGTACTGTTCATGTACTTTTAATCTAGGGAGTTTTATCAATATAAATAACTACAAATATCAAATTTTAGTTTAAAAATTATAATAACCTACATAGAAATGTATCATTGCATTAATTTCAGGGACTTCAATCAAAAATCAAAAACCAACAAGGTTTTAATTAAAGAACGTTGTTAAAGGGGGACCGCATCCAGAGTCACTCATATATATATATATATATATATATACATATATTATGAAGTATTGGAACATAATGAAAACATGGGAAACAAGCATATAATGTGTGTTCATTTAAGTATACAACAAGTCCCTAATAATTTATTGTAAAAAATAAAATGCAAAATGAAAGTTATCTATTTTCTATCTAAGTAAGTCGCAACCTAGGTGGGCGCCTCAGCAAGTCAAGGCGCCAATTCTTAATTTTCAAATGCTTAGGCATTAATTGGGGCGGTGGCCAGCCGTCTAGCGCCTAGGCGGGGATTTTTAGAATAGTGGTAAAAATATGACATCCTCTCATTTTGCTAAATTTCCTTAAAATTTTACTAAAACGTACAATTAAAAAGCGATTTTCTTTTTCTTTTAAAGAAATAGATATTTATTAGATATTAATTTTTTTTTTAATTTTGTATATGATTTCTATTTTCGAAATTATCATTAACTATTTGTGATATTTGATGTGTGACATTTTAAACAAGTTAGGAAATGACATTAGGAGAGAAGCCAAACCCTCTCAATGATATCCCATGATCAATATCATTATTGTGAAATCATCTCACAAAAAAATGTTAGAGAAATTACATTTTTGTACCATGTTAGTTGCCATGTGGTAAATAATGTGTATATGTCACGCCAATAAATAAATCTATTTGATTGGATGTAAGTTGTGTGTATTACTTGCCACTTGAGATGATTTACAAATGTGGTTTAAATATGTGATCTCCCTAACATTATTTTTTCAATAAACTTCATCGATATCTGTTTTGTAGAATTATGTCACTAAATTTTATTAAAAAGTAGATGAAAATATGACAGATAAGTTGGCATCGGAGCACTCAACTCATAAAAGAAGTATAATACTTGTATCCCTGCATGTGGGGAACGAGGGTCATCGGAACAAATGATCTGAACCTTTGAAATTTTATCCAACAGCCAAAAATTATTATATCTTTTAAGGGGTCAAAACAGGTGGGCCGTTAGATGAAATTTCAAAGGCCCCAGTCACTTGATCAAGTGGCCTTGGTGAAAGAGATTCGTAAAGGTTCTCTTCTTGTGGGGAACGTACATACCACACTACGTATGTCTTAAATAAAAAGGTTCAACTTTTTAATCATCATTTCAAGATTCAAAAAATGATTCGAATTAGAAATCGTTTAGTTACTCAATTACATTAATAAATTGACAGTTAATATAAATTTGCTACTTGGTACTTATATCGTCGATTTGTTCTATATATTCAAATGACTGAATGATCGTTGATTCGAATAATTATTTGTAGGGATGATTTTCAAACGAAGATTAAAAATTATCTGGTTTCAATTATAATTTATAAGGTAAAAACAACTTATTTCTAAATCGTGAAATAGAGGGATGCAATAATTATTATCCTTTTGACAATCAAATGAAACACACAGTCAGTCTGACATCCCAAAAACAATCAAAACTGATTTATACCAAAAAAAAAATGAAAATATTTATCACACTCTTGATTTATTACATAGACAGCTATTATATACCATATGAAATCATATTTCATTTCTCATCAACAACCAAGTCAGAAGGCCTAATGCGATGGTAGAGAATAGGGGGTCTTTAGAGCTGCAAGGGTCTCCTTATAAAAGAGAGACGGCGCCCTCTTGTCCAACGCAACGCAACGATACGACCCTCTATTATCTTCTATTTGGTAGACTTGAAAACGGGGTCCCGACTTTTTTTCAGGTCAGAGTTCGACCACGGCGAGCTACTTCGTTCCCCTTGTTTCTATTCTCTGATTCCAAATCCTCTAATAGGGAGTAAATGGTATGATTGAAAGTTCTCATCCAATTTTCTATTTCATCTTTCTAACACTATATTTCCTACTTAAAGTCTCTAATTGGCAGTGGCGGATCCAGGATTTTAAACTCGGGGTCCTATTAATAAAGGTCAAAAAATTTATAAGCAAAAATAACATTGAAAATATGGTCCTTTTGTCTTGAGCTTGAACTACCCGAACAAATAGATGGTCCTATTGGCTTTGGCTTGAATTTTTTTTCCATATTTCTTATTTCTAAACTACATATTTAACAAAAAACAAAAAACATATACCAATTAACCAATAAACAAGAATTCCATATTTCTTATTTCTAAACTACACATTTAACAAAAAATACAAAACATATATCAATTACCCAATAAACAAAAATTTCATCTAAATTCTAACGATCAAATGAGTACAAACATATAACATATCAACAATCATATCAATAATAGACTAAAAACCTTCATCAATATCCAATATAATTTAATTGAGATTAGATTAGAATACCAAAAAACTTACTTGAATTGTGAACCAAATAGTGGTGGCCTAGAGATTTGGGGAGGTATGATATTGGAGTAATAAAATTATAATATGGGATTGGGTGTGGGATTTAGAATTTTAGGGTTTTGAAATCTAAGGAGTTGGGGATTGGAAATTGGATGAATATGTTAAAGATGGGCATTGGGGGAAGCAGAAGAGAACTTTGGGTGAATATGTTATTGGGCATTGGGGGAAGCAGAAGAACGGGAAACGGGGGAAGGGTGGGACAGTGGGACAGTGGGGAATGATGTGGGCTGGGGGTGGGAATTAAAATAATGGACAAACACTTTGGGTGGGATTTAAAAAACAATTTAAAACAATTGGCCAAAACACTGTCGTTTTGGGCCAATTATTTTCTTTCTTCTCCAGTCATCTTCTCCGACAAGAAGATGTCGTACCTGCAACCTGCACTGCACGAGGGGTCCCCGGAAAATTTCTAACAGCGATTTAGGATCGCCGAAGGGTCCTTCTGTGGATTCGCCACTGCTAATTGGTGCCACCAAAGTCAATTGTGGTTGCATGCTTTTTTACTTCTTCATGCATTTCTATGCGTGGCATTCACACAAAATAGCACAAAATTATTGTTTTTTGAATTTTGTCAATTTTGGTTTTTAAATGTTTGATAAAATTGAGTTTTATAATTAATCTATGTGGCACTATATGATTGAAAAGGTGGGTCGCTGGTGTGCCCCATCAAGACACTAAGGGGAAATTTGAGAGAAAAGTAACAGAATGATTGATTTACATGACCTATTTTTAGAAATCAAATTGATTACTTTTCTATTCTAGAGATCATTTTGATTGGAAGATTCAATTTCAAAGACCAACCGTGATAAAAACCCTGTCATCTCACCATTTATTTCCATCTATATTTCTCATAATCTGTAACTATATTCCCTCAACAAAATATCATTACATGTTTGAAAATTTGTTTTTTTTTTAACAAATAATATTATCTACATAGGGGGTTTTTTTTTTTTTTTTTATTTCGGAGGGGGGTGCTAAGTCTAACACTAGGTTAGCCATAATAATGTGGTTCAAGAATCAAATATAAGACCTCTCACTTACAAATGAAGATGAATACTACTTGACCATAATACTAAGTGGTTATATATAGCAAAATTTCTTAACAACATTATATAGTATTGGTGGATGCTCAAGACCTATGTGCAATATTAAACTGACCACACTGACAGTCTTTTTTTTTATTATTGGTTTTTATCACAAATGGTTCCTGAAATTGACCCTCATCATCAAGATGGTCCTAGAAATTAAAAATCAATCAATGTAATCCTTAAAAATAGGTGTGGCAAATCAATGTGGTTCTTCCGTTACAATTCTGTTAAGTGCTGATGTGGCACATGAATTGGCCCCATAAGTCTTTTTTTTCTCACAAATGGTCATTGAAATTGATCCACGATATCAAAATGGTCCCTGAAATTGACACGCGACATCAAAATGGTCCCTGAAATTAAAAATTGATCAATTTGCAAGTAAATGTCTCAAATCAATGTAGTCATTTCGTCACAATTCTATCAAAAATTTTGTTATGTGCTAATGTGACACATAAATGGGTCACACAAGTCTAATTAAATTAAAAAAAAATTACAAATACTTAATAATTTAATAGTAAATAAAAAAATTGTCAACCCAAAAACCCAGTCTTGCAATTACATCTGATCCCATTCCACATTTCTCTACCTCCTTCACTCTCTATTTTCTAAAAAAAAAAATGCCAATACACACATCTTTACACACTTCGACACCCTTCACTGAATTGAACTTAGATCGAGATCACCTTTGGTGACGGCTTTGCCCATTGGCAACGACTTCTGGAACATTACTGTTAACATTTAGGTGATCAACATCCTCACAACCTTAATCTTGGAGAGCTTGTTCAGCCCTTCCTTGGTGGTTTGGTGATGCAAAAAATGACGAGGTCTGCCTTGAGATAATGAGGTTATAACCGAGGTGCGTTTATTGTTGGTTGAAAAATATTTCCACACCCCCTCTTAGGCCTTGGTTAAGCCTTATGCCTTTGAGAATTTGTGGAAGAGATCTCTCTTCAGAGTAGGCCCTACTATAAGAAAAAAATTTCCATTGTGCAAAAGGGTATTTAGACAAATTTTTTAATTAATTATTAAACCCACATCAGCACATAACAATTTGTTTTACAGAATGGTGTGTAGACATGAAAATTTCGTTGCATACAAATGATCCATCACAAAGCTCCATGTGATATATGACTTATCACAAATGGACAAGTCATCAATGACATGTGGCACAAATCAAGCAAAGGAAGCTTAAAACTTCTCAAAATTCGGCCAAAGAGAGAGAACCTCTCTTAAAAAAAAAACAGCAAGGGTTCAAAGTGTTCTCAAAACAGGAAAGAAAGTTAAGGCATCTCCATAAAACAAGCAAGAATTGAAGATTTCTCACAAAATAGGCAACAAATGCCCTATAATTCGGCCAAGGGAGTAAAGATGGCTGAAATTAAGACACAAAACATCCCTAAATTCTCCCATGGACGAATTAGGACATAAATCAATGCCAAATCCACCCAAAGGCAAGCTTTGAAAAGCCTATAAATACAAGGTCCTCCCACAAGCATAGGGGTCGGAAAATCCTACATTTAGAAGAACCTCTGCACAAATCTTTGAAGACTAATACACTGCCAAAGCTGTCTTCGAAGAACTCACAACCAAAGCCGAAGCTTTCTTTCGACCAAAACCCGAAGCACTCCCTTGAAGAATCAACAAGCACTTGTGCCGATTCTTTCAAGAATTTGTTGCAAGCTCAAAACTTGTAACGACGTTCGATTCAAGATCAAGTTGTCAAGGAAATCTCACATCAACATCATCTTTGCCGCACCTAGAGGTGGAGACCATCCACGCATTGTTTCAAGCTCAAAACTTGAAGTAATCATTCAATCATTCGTCCGAGATCAAGTCATCGCGACTCTTGGATCAACAATCAACCATCTATATCAAATTTGAAGACTGAATTAGAGGAAAATTGTAAACAGAGATTGTAACCTACAAATTCAAATCAATACAAATCTACTATGTACACGTGTTCTTGTTTCATTCGATACAGAATTTTTCGTGTTTACATAGTGGCGGAATGATCATATTGATATGCGACACCTATTTTCAAGGACTATAATGATTGATTTTCAATTTCAGGGACCATATTGACGGTGTGGGTCAATTTCAAGGACCACCTTGTTGGTGTGGGTCAATTTCATGGACCATTTGTGATAAAAACCGGTAAATCTTGTGGGATCCATTTATGTGCCACATCAACACTTACCAAAATTTTTAACAAAATTGTGACAGAAGGACTACATTGATTTGTGACACCTATTTTCAGGGACTACATTGATTGATTTTTAATTTCAGGGACCATCTTGATGGTGATGGTCAATTCCAAGATCATTTGTGATAAAAACATTTTTTTTATTTTATAAAATGCTATACCACACTGACCTTTTTTCCATAGAAAATTTGTATGGAATGAATCATAGGGACAAACTGATATCCCAAAACAATCAAACTGATCTATCACAAAATAAAACAAAACAATAATCGAACTCTTATTTGTCATTATTCCACGTAAAAGCTATTACATATCATATGGATTCATCTTAAGAGACGATAACAGTTATTACTTGTTCCACTCAAAGCACTTGTCATACAAACCAGATTTCTCATTTAACCTGCACGGTCTCTCTTGTGTTATATTCCAAAAACAGTCAGTGCATCTGTTGATGTCTCGCTACGTAGACATCGAACCACTTTAGTACGCCTGGCCACTGAAAGCTACAGTAGAATTGTGTAGATCCCAACATACTAGTTCGAAAGGTGAATTGAAAGTTGGCATCGGGGGCAAGCACTCGGACACCAATATCATCGTCCGCCGAGTTGCAGTGAGCAGCAACCGTCAAGCTGTTACTCAATTTATTTGTGACTCAGACATGTATCTTCGGAAAAAGTCAAAGCCAGATGTACACATGGTTAATGTGAACAACAACAACAACAGCAACATTACGTTTCTAGCAAACGACGCCATCTTCTGTCAATTTTCAGAAGTTCTATCTTGGTGGATTTCCACATAGGTGAATCATGCTTTCTTATGGGCAAGTTGTTTGCAATAATATTATGGTAAATTGTGAGGTTCGTAGAACCTAGCTAGTAACGTGTTGTTAGGATTAAATGGAAAACTGATAAAAGCGGAAGATTGGTAAAACATTTCTCGCCCACATTCCCTGTATAATTTTCTCTAATAAATGGAAAACCAATAAAAAATAAAAATTGGTAAAAAAAAATATCTTGCCCAACAAATTTTTGCACCAATTGACGTGTGCCATTTAGTTACTCAATTCCAACTTGGATTAGGATTTGAATAATGTTGAGAGACATTTATGTCCGTCCACTAATTAATGTAACTGTTGTAACCGTTGAGATATGGATTCTTCAAATGAATAGGTCATTCACTCCTCAAATGAATAGGTCATTTATTTCTCAAATGAATAGGTTATTCATTCATCAATTAACTGTTGTAACCGTACCATTTAGTACTATGGTCTAGTGGTATTTCTCTTTACTTGTAAGTGAGATGTCTTAAGTTCCATTCTCGCCAAAGACGAATTTGAACCACATTATTGCTAACCCATTGTTAGGCTAAGTCCAACCCCCCCCTGCTTAGTGTAAATAATATTGTTTGTTAAAAAAAAAATTATTGTAACCGTTAGGCCATTGATTGCTTAAATGAATAAGTCATCCATTCCTCAATTGATTCTTCCTATTAAATTATGGGTATTTGTGTAATTTTCTAGGATAACCATACCACTATACAAAAGTGGTAGCAAACTAAGAAATTCTCAAATAGAATTCTCTCATTCCCTCCCAAATTATTTTCCTCTATAACACATTATCAACCCTTTTGCTCTTAACAAAATCAAACCTGGATACCTTTTGGCAACAAAATTTCAGTTCCTTAGGATTTTGAAAGTAGGATAATCTTTGTGCTTGATGCATGTTTCATGGAGTTGATTGTTTGGTAGATAGTGCTACCAAACACACTGTTTTATGTAATCACATTTATTTCCTCAGCTTCATGCCTACTAAATCCTCGGTGACAACAATTGGTGGCCCAAAACCATTGATAGAAGGGCATGGCAAAAGCCCAACTCGTGTTGCCTAATGGTACTTTGCGTACTATTAAAGAGGGCTTATATTGCTCTGGTTCCAGTTGAACGTCAGTGAGTTTTAAGAACATTCGAGCTAACAAATCTCATTGTGAAACCACGGTAGAAAATGGCGTTGAATATTTTTGCAATATTTCACTTCATGCGATCGAAATCGCATCTTAGAGAAGTTGGAAGCACTCTCTTTGGGTCTCTATAAGTCGACTACCCAAAAGATCGAGGCAAACCTAGTCATTCGCCTGAAACCATTGACTCGAGCACTTTCCAACTCTAGCACAATCGTCTTGGACACCACGGAAATGATATGATGTGTCGCATACTTCGAGCATCACATTGTCATCCAGTGGGAAAGATGACATACATGATCTAGTCGACCACACCATGTGAAGTTTGCTCGCTAGGAAAAGGCAGCCAGAAGTCGTCGTATGTAAGCAGCGCTAATGAGTACGCCACTGTCTTGGAAATGATCCAATGAGATATATGTGGACCGATCCAACCATCGTGCAGGTCCTTTCGCTGCTTTATGGTTTTGGTTGATGCATCGACTCAATAGTCACACATCGCCCTATTGTCCACAAGGATTGTTGCCTTTGCAAGACTCCTTACCCAGACCATTAAGTTGAGGGCACATCACTTGGTTTATCCAATAAAATATATAAGACTAGATAATTCTGCATAGTTTACGTAAAAAACGTTTGACGATTATTGCATAAGTTTGGGTATTGAAGTTGGACATCTAGTCGCATATGTCCACAATCAAAATGGCCTAGCCACTTAGTACTACAGTCTATGGTAAAAAGCACGGCCGCCACTGGGTACTACGGTCTATTGGTATTCATAGCCCTTCACTTGTAAGTGAGATGTTTTAGATTCGATTCTCACCAAAGGCGAATTTGAACCACATTATTATGGCTAGCCCAGTGTAGGCCTGGCATTTCAAACTCGACTCGTTAATCTGAACCAACCCTACCTACTGAAATGAGTATTTGGGTGAGTGTTTAACGAGTCGGGTGGTTAACGGGTTAACCTGTTAAATAACGGGTCATTTTGGGTGAACCCGCGAAACCTATTAACCACTCGTTAACACCCGTTATTGAGGGCTTTTGTGTAATTTCAATAGTCAATAATAGAAAACCCTCACTCTGTCTTGCATTGTACGCCGTTGCTCTCTGAGAAGTTCTCCTTGCTTCAGGTTCTAGCTTTCGTTCTCTCCCTCATCTTCTTCCTCGGAAATTTTACTGAACTTCACCACTCTCTCCAGTAAGCTCTGATTCCCTTCCACCTCTTCTTCCATGGCGATTACTAGGGTTTATGTGTGTGATTGGATTGGAGATTTTGGGCTTTCTAGGGTTTCGTTGTGCTGCTCTCTCAATTTCTCTCAATTTCCTTACTTTATTTCTTGATGATCATTAAAGTACGTGACTTAATAGGCATATTTTGTGTTTTTTTTTTTCTCGTTAATTGGATTGTTTATGCTATTTGGTTAACTGGGTTTCAATGATATATATATCCCTTTTAATCCTTCTAGAGATAATGCAGATTGGAATTAGATTCGGTGCTATTTCATATTCTCAATTCTTGCTGGAATGCAGATTGGAATCAGATTGGAATTAGATTACTGATTGTAAGCATTACTTTTGTTATGCATTGAGGATTAGCTGCCATTGGATTGACAATTTGTTTTTTTTATAAATAAAACTAAACTGAGCTTGGATTTATTCCAACCTTATAAGTAGTTAGTTGAACATTGAAGTGCTTAATTTGCTCAAAACCAATTTGGTATTCGTCTGTTTAGCAATTATAATCTTTGGAAAGTCTAAAAAGATTGAATCTTTAAGCCACCCTTGAATTTTTAAGCCACCCATTTCCTGCTATTAAGCACGACTGTATTGATCCCATTTTAATTTTTCCAGCTTAAAGTTGCATTCTTGGAACCTGATATGTCAATTTTTGAGCTAAACTTCAGCAGTTGGGTGTTTTTTGGGCTGCAATAGATATATTCCAGGAAGTAGAAGGTCAAAACTATGGTAGATGAGAGTTAGGCCATTTGGCGCCCACCCCTTGCACCCAAAATAGAATTTCCTTGTTTTTTTTTAAAGAAATTTTATGTGATCTTTAATAATTAGGATGGATTGTGCAAGATTAATGCTTACTTTTATTGTTCATTTGGTACCAAAACTAATGGTGCAAATGAATAGAAACAATTAACACTGCATGCATCCTTTGTGTTTTGTGATATAATTGTGTTTGCACCTTGTTAAGTACCACATTGACCTTGACTTGCCATGGAAAATAGTTCCAATTTAGTCCAAGAAGCCAACTTTTATCAGGCTTGGCCTTAAAAGTATTGGGACATTTGCGTGGCACTAAAACAAAATGATATAATTGTGTTTTGTGTTTCTAATTTAGTTCAGTAAGCCAAATCTTGTTCTGTGATTCTAAAATAATTGAGTTTTGTGGGTGTGTTTCAGATTTGTGGGTGTTCAATATGCAAATTCTTCCTTGAAGTAGTGATGTAATTGGGCGGTACATCTTGATGATGTTGAATACGGCATTGCCCCATGGCGTATAGCTATGCTTCACATTTTGGAAAACCCTAATGGAGTTTTATTAATTAGTTGATTTGGAAGATATATATATATATATATATATATATATATATATATATATATATATATATATGATGATGTTAGACTGTTAGTTAATGTTTGTAATTTTGGTTAAAAGATGTGTAATTTCTATTGGAATGCAAAATGTTAAAAAATAAAAAAAATAAAAAAAAAATGTTAACGGGCGAAACGGGTAACTTATGAGATTAACGGGTTGAGTTTGGGTGACCCATTAGTTTAACGAGTTGGGTTTGGGTGACCTATTAAATTAACAGGTCGGGTTGAACCTGACCCAAACCCAGTAAACCCGATCCATTTACAGGTCTAGCCTAGTGTGAGATAGCCCATTCTCCACCTCTTTAGTATAGATAATATCGTTTGTTCAAAAAAAAAAAAAAAAAAAAAAACCTGGCCAACTTTTTTTTATGAAAAATACTAGGAGATTAGATGCTCTTAGACCATCTCCAAAGGAGATGTCAAATTTTAAACATAAAAATTTGAATTTGACAGCCTAATTTTAAACATAAAATTTGAATTTGACAGCCTATGTGGCATTTTGACATCTTTTAAAGTTTTACTCTCCATCCGATATGTCAAATTAAACTATTATTTTATTACACTATTTTCTTTTCATAATTGCTATTATATATTTTATATTTTTACATATATAAATAATTGATAATAGAAATTCATATGACGACTAGTACTAGTTCCAGATTCCAGCTCCTTCAGTATTGTCTATTAGTGCTAATAGTCAAACTTGTCGATTACATCTCCATGCCCTACACAAATAACGTCATCAATGGTTCACCGTCAAAGCAAGCAGTTTGATCACTTGCATATGCATCATCATCGACCACATAATTTTCACATCCATTGATTTCAGCCCCCCGAAAAATGCCATGGATATAATTATCCAAATCTCGTCGAAAACAAGACGAGTTTGTTCTAATTGGGGTTGGACATGCTAGGTTAGTAGGTGGGCAACAAAAAGAGGGACTGAGATGAGGAGAACTAAGAAGGAGGTGGCTAAGGGAGGAGACGAAATTTGCACAGAGATGGAAAACACAGAGGAAAGAAAAAATGGAGGAGAGAAGAAAACAATAAAAAAATATTTAATAATTAATTAAAAAGCATTTGACGCTGCTATCAAATTTGGCAGCAAGGGGGAGAGATGCCATTCCATGTCATGTCACATCAGATTTGGCTTCTCGATTGGAAATCATTGTTGCTGTCTTTTGTTACCGTTATTGCTGATCTAGACATTTTAACATTTCCTTTAGAGATATTCTTAAGGACACAAACAAAGTACTAAAAGCGACTATTTGTTTCTTTTTCCTTATTATCAATAAAGCTTTCTAGTATATTTTATGGAAAATACTAGGAGACAACTTTTTTGTACAACATTTATGTACAGTGACAATTGATGTGTAAATGTCTAGTCAATTAATAATTATCCCATTGAATATTTATTGTATGCATCATTTATCACATAAAATACCTAATGTGGTATGCATATGCATATAGTCTCCCTGTCTTTACTTATATTTTATTTTTTGTATTATCAAACCCTAGAACTAGAAGGAACCCCCACGCATGCTGAGAGTCTTTCTCCCATCTGCATTCCAAAGCTCTCTTTACTGTGTGCATCAAACTCCTACGATTCTGGAAGCAATCGTACAATAACAAGAATCTGGGAGAGTACTGAATACTAATGGATGTAAATAGAAGGACCCAAAATTCAAGTACTCACATACAAAATGTGACAATCAAACAATCATGTTAGTTATAAACGATTCAAACACAAAAGTTCCATCAAGCTTTTAATTAATATTTATTCGAGATACAATTTTATTACATAATAATATGATTTCATCTTTCAAGCTGCAGAACAACCAAATGAGAGATAATTGATTCCAAACGATGTAGTTATTAACGTCGCATATTCCATCCAGAGCATTCGCCATAGATGCGCGGTCCATCTGGATGTACACCCCAGAAACAGTTTCTACACCTCTTCCGGTCTCTCGTGTCGACATAGATATCAAAATAATGCAATTAACCTGGCCATTCAAAACTGCAATAGAATTGTGTTTTGAAAAAGTAAAGTGGTCGAAAACTAAATTCAAAGGAGGCATGAGGGGGAAGCACTTTAACACCAATTTCATCGTCTTTGGATTTGCAGTGAACGGTAAGAGTTAAATCGCCACCTAACTCGTTTGTGATTCTCACATGTTCCTTAGAAATACCACATGTATACGTGGTTGTTGCCAACAGCAAAAGCAGCATTAGCAGCATTCCGTTTCCAATGAACGAAACCATACTTACGAAATTTTATCGTCTTTGGTTTGAAAGACGTATAATTAGAATATGAGTAGGGAAATTTTATTTGAACCCATATAACCTCTTTGTACACCCAACTTAAATTTTAATTTTAGTTGTCTTTTTTACTCCATTGCATAATTACCATCAAGTACGAAATGAAATTGACAATAAAACTAAAATTTATCAATAAACCCACACTCTATAACTAAACCCTACCATCACCCCTTGTTTCATCCAAATAATCCATGTAATGGTTTCATCCGGCCTTCTAGTGCATGGTTCTTTCAATATAGTACCAAGGGTGAGACATGATTCATTCAAGCCATGAAACTAACAATCACTGAAACATCATATGCTTCTGGTATGGATAGAGGGGTACCTTTCCCTTGTCAATTGGATAAGATTGTGTCAACCTCACGCAAGTAAGTGCTGATCAACGGTACAGGGCATTAGGGATCTGCATTAGTCTTCAAGGTCTGAAGCTGTGAAAATTGATTATTGATTAAACCCTGAGGAAAGATATGAACACACATTAAATCAAATAAGCACTATTTCAGACATTACTAAATTCAAGTAAATCTGCAGTATCCCATACAATTACAAAATAACTGGAATTAGCCCTATGTCATATCCTTGGAGAAAAGGGCCACATACTTTAGTAGGTGGTTTGATTTCAACTTTGATGAGCTCTCTCAAAAAAAAACCCAGTGCATGGTTCTTATAGTTTCACAATTTAGTTTAGTGAAGCAGAAGTTAAAATATTATTGATTGATAACCCTATCATAATATGATTGCAAGGACGATCATATTGCGTAGATTATGAATTTGTCTACTTTTTCGTCGTCCTAACTTGAAATGGACTTCTGTTTGTAAATTTTGGATTTGTATTTTTTTTAAATGGGTGTAGAGATAAATTTATAAATTGAATTAGGTTTGTGAGGGTAGTTAGGTAGTAAATTTGGATTTAAACAGATATTGATAATTTAATTAAAAGTAATATGGGTGAAAATAATAAGTTCGGTGTAAAAATAAGTTACATGGATTCAAATAAAATTTCTTATATGAGTATTGCTTCTTTTTGTTTTTATAGTTGCTAGGTTTTTCAGAGTCTCCGACTAGATAGTGCTAAGGGTGCGCTTCTTGGGTAACTTGTTTAGGTTCACAGAACCTAGACTACCTAGTAAAAACTGTTGGGACTAAAATGGAAAAGCAATGCAGAACAGGAAAATCAGTGAAATTTTTGTCGCTCAGCATTCCATGTTTAATAACAAATGGACGTTGAATTTGGTCAGCTTTAATCAAAATTTAATGCTGTTATCTTCTCTATCAGTGTGACCAAAATAAACTTTATTATTCTTATGACCATATTATCTTCCTTTTTAACCTATCGCGTTTGGGTTCAAACCTTTCTTTGGCGTAGTTTAGATAAATTTAGTGTAATATCTTATCAATTGTTGAAAAATAAAACATAATTTTGTCCAAGGAGAACTCGAAGTTAGAACATTGAGTATAAGGAGGAATGTTTTTCACTTAATGAGCTACAAGTGCCTTTGCAGTTTATTTGTTATTACCAACTAGCTATTAGTCTAAAGGTATTTTCTCTCTGTTATTCGTGTTAGAGACACAGCCCATAGCCCAGCCAATGTTACAGATTCTTCTAGAATTAGTTAAACTTTATTGGGGTGCATGTATTGTATCTTTGTACATTTAACCCAGTACATCCTTGTACATTGAACTGTATTAATTTACCCACCGGAATTGGGTCTCTTGTATTCCTATATAATGTAACGTTTGTTATCAATCAAACTATCCAATCAATTATTTCAATTCCTATCCTCTCCAACGTCTTCTAGGTTTGTTTCATTACAATTCGAATCTCCCCTCTGCGATTAATCACCAAAACAAATAAATATATAGTTCAATATGTTGGGGTATATTGTGACAACTTTACTGCTGAGATTATGACAATTTGGAGTGCTGCTGAGATTATAAGCAAGGCTGTTAGAAATTAGTGTGTTTAGAGTCAAGTTCTTAGAGTTTGGAGTGTTATTCTATACCAGCAACTCTGTTCTCCTTTCTTGGTATCAGAAAACAATTTCAATAAAATCATTCGGTTTTTGTCTTTATTTATCTATCTCAACACAGTAACTATTTGTGTACATATGGCTCGTCTACAATTTCACAAACAAAATTCTGTATCAACTTTGAGGAATATCTAGAAAGTATCACATCACATAGATGCCAGCAAGTTTTCCCTTATCTGCCTAAAGAAGAGCACAAATTTATCACGACCAGGAAGATTTTCTTCGATTAAGGGACTTATGTGAAGTCCTTAGCCCATGCGTACAAGCGCGTCTTCAATGGCTCCAAACCAATGAGCAATTCCACCAAAGGCAGTGTCCACTATTCCGACGTTATCTCCTCCGAAAAACTTCTTTTCTCCAAGAGTACGAGCTGCCTGCACTTCTGTCGTTCTTAGCATCTCCAAGTTATCTTTCTTGGCCTCCTCTTGCTCTTTGCTGGTGGTTCGGAAGACCATCCAAATCGCAGGGCCCTGTTAGATTAGAAACAATTTTATCGGTATAAGTACGTAAGGGTTTTTCTTGGTGACCGTTCTCATGCACGAAATTGTCTCGTCATATGATAATCCAGAATATATATTATGAAGTAATTCACTTAAGACATAAAAAGTAGACACAATTGTTGCTTATACTTTCTAACATGTACGGTTAATCGTGTAGAAACTAGAATCGTGTCCGAACGCGTGGCTAGAACATCACCTTATAGCTTAGGTAATTAAACATGTACGTTCACACGATAAGTGAAAATTTTTTTGCTTAGAATTTTATCTAGAGAAGAAGTACGTGGTACTTCCCTTTCCACTGTGTCCAACTTCCTCTCCTTTTCGGTGAGAGTTGTTCTCTCGTGGTGAGAGTGCTTCAAACTTTTTTCACTTTTTTGTGTGAGTGACCGATATTTTCTTTGCTTCGTTCAGCTGCCGGTCGGTGGCAGCCCATCCTTTTTCTTCGTTCCCTCTTTTCTTTTTCCTTTTTTTCCTCCTCTGCCCGTCTATTTCCAGCATGTTTTTCTTCTTCCCTTTGCCTCTGATCTAATAGACCTTAGTCCTTCATCGGAAATTTCTCAATTCCAACTATCTTTTCCCTCTTCCCTTGCTGTTTTTCCACATCCATGACACTTTTCAACCCATTTTCCGATTTGGAGGCTTTGTTTGGTTGATCTCGGTGACGACGAGAGGCGGTGGTTCGTGGTCGGCGGTGTTGAAGGCTTCGTATACCTAGGGTTTTTTTTCGAATTTCTATTTGTTTGTTTCGGCTCAAACTTTGGGTTGGACCTTTTTGCTTTTGGATCCATATTTTAGTTTTGGGCTTTATTTGTATTTGGATCACAAATTGTAAGTGTGTGTTTTGTTAGTAATGAAATTTACCTTTTTGTACCAAAAAACAGAAGAAAAAAAAGTACATACTTGAACTTCAGACATTTACAAACAAAATTAATAAACTGGTAAAAAAATTTAATAAGCCGATTGTGGAAAATTTACTAAAAGGGAGAGAGAAGGTACGGCAATAGAGAGTGTACGGAATAAGGCGCAGGGAAATTATAGGATTTTTTTTTTTTTTTGCCAGTGCCTTTATTTATAGTAAACCATGAGGAGAGGGAAACTTGTTTCTCCAAGTAATACAAAGTCTAACAAGAAAGACATCACTAGAATAAAGAGTAATCATAAACCCAATCTACCTAGGATTTACACAATCACACAATGTTAAATATTTATCACAAACTCCCCCTGAGTGTGTAAATACTCAAGTAGATATGACATCAAATCTTGCAAAGATAGTTAATGAAGTCGTCTCGTTGGCACTAATAGAGTAACACGATAGTCTCAAACAAGGAACTTGCATATGTAAATAAGTCTCACAAAACTTGGTTATGGTAAAACTCAAGGTGGGACAAAAACCCATATTCTAAGAAAAAAGATGAGTTAATGCAAAGTCCATATTAGGCGTCTACAGAACGTACACAAGGGTATGACCATCCTAGGATAGGTCCCTCGCAAAAACCAAAGGGAAAAATTCCCTTACTTGTAGGAAAAAGAGTACATTAAGGTCAAGTAAGTATGCTTCAGGATACTCCTGCTAAGTTGGACAAAATTCCAAGGAGAACTAACAATGTTGCAAATCAGAAAATTTAGGCATACCAATCCATCGAACATTACATGCTTCTGGAAAGTAGACTTCAGCAGTGACTTGGTGAAGCAGTCAGCTAAATTGCCCTAGGATCATATTTGGTTAACTTTAATCTTCTGATGTTTTTGCTGCTAATGGGGAAAGAATAACTTCAGTGCAATATGCTTGATGTTCTTTCCTTTGATGTATCATTTCTTAATTTGATTGATACAAGCAGCATTATCTTTGTTAATCGTTGTAGGGACGTCGACGATGAAAGAAAGCCCGCAATTTCTTAGAATCTGCTTAACTATAGCTCTTAGCAAGAAGCATTCACATATAGCTTCGTTTAGGACGAGAATTTTAGTATGGTTCGAAAAATTCATAACTAAAGTCTGTTTGGTTAACCTCTAAGTTATTGCGGTATCTCCAACTGTAAAGACATAAACGTTTGAGAACGTGCCTTGTTCGGGTTAGATAAGTAACGTACCAAAAAAGCAAGCATCATTCCGAAGCCCAAGATGGTGTAATCTCTTCTGAGAAGCATAGTGATAGAATAAACCCAAATCCAAAGTACCCTTAAGGTAACAAATGATGTCTTTAACACCAGGTGCGTTGCTATATCTTGCTAGAAGATTAACATTGAAAAAGATGTATGGTCTAGTGCATTAAGTTAAGTACAATAAGGTATGGAACTTCATGCTCCAAAACCTCTTCCTCATCATCTTTAGGATGGAAAGGATCTCATTTTTCATCTAGCATTCGGGCGACCCTGTGAGTACTCCAAGGATTCGCTCTCTCGTTAAAGCTTTCGCAACACCTTTTGGGTGTAGTTCAATTGTTGGACCAGAATACCTCTAAACAATGCTCAAGCTCCAAGCCAAGATTGTTGTGAACATGTAAGTTTTGGTGAAAATAAATGTTTGTTGACACATTAAATTTCGACATGCTAAGGTTTACATGGCACACAACATGTGTCTCACAAATTGTACACATAGCATGTGACTCATAAAAAATCGGACGACTCATCAAGAGGGACACGTGTCAATACTTGGCAGAAAGGAATTATTTGATTTTAATTTAAATTAAACAAATTAATTAATTTTAAGTTAAATCAAGGGTAAATTACATTTTACCCCCTCAAGTTTGGGGTCAATTTCAATTCCTTACAACATCTTTAATACATTTCAATTTCATACATTTACTTATCATTTTATTTCAATTTCATACATCCGTTAGAAAATCTGTTAAGTAAACCGTTAAGTGATGACGTGGCAAATATGTGATTCACATTTGTGCTGACGTGGTTGTCACATTTGTGCAACGTGACAAGAAAAATATTTTTTTATGCATTTAAAATATAATAATATTTACCCTTAAAAAAAAAAAAAAAAACCAATCAAACCAATCAAACCCAGAAACCCCCCCAACCAACTTCTCCATCTCCTTCCTCTTCACCTCCCATTCCTTCTCTCTCCCCAGACCCACTCCTCCCTCTTCACCCCCCGACCCATTCCCTACTCTCCCTCAAACCCCTCTGCGACACTCTCACCATAAACCCCCAAACCCTAATCCCCCAAAATCCATATCATCCCCGATCACCCCTAACCCACCTCCCAACTCGCACCCTCACCACCCTTTTCGCCCTTTTTGTTCTCGAATTTTGAATTTGATTTCAGAGAGAAAATTGATTATATAATAGTTAGAGAGTCAGGCTTAATTATTTTTATTAAGCTCAAGAGGAAGCTTAACCTTGTGGAAATGGAAGAAATTTGATTAAGCTCACGAACGTATTGAAAAGCTTGGCAGCCATGGAGAAGCCCAGCGGCGGAATCGGAATCGAAATCGAAGAGCCGCATTTCAACAAAGACGGCGGCGGAAGATTGGCTGAGTTCAAGCCGAGCTCCATGTTCTTGGCGAAGATAGGTCAGAATTTCATCGAGGAGAGCAACGAGAAGCAAGCTGAAGGTGGGTCGGGGGGTGAAGAGGGAGGAGTGGGTCTGGGGGGAGAGAAGGGATGAGAGGTGAAGAGGGAGGAGATGGAGAAGTGGGTCGGGGGGTTTCTGGGTTTGTTTGGGTTTTGTTCTTTTTTTAATAGAGTAAAAATTATTATATTTCAAATACATAAAAAATTAATTTTTTTTGCCACGTGATGCAAATGTGGCAGCCACGTCAGCACAAATGTCGATCCCATATTTGCTATATCATCACTTAACAGATTTTCTAACTGATGTATGAAATTGAAATGAAATGATAAGTAAATGTATGAAATTGAAATGTTTTAAAGATGTTGTAAGGAATTGAAATTGATTCCAAACCTGAGGGGGTAAAATGTAATTTACCTTTAAATCAAATATTAATTTATGGAGTCAAATCACGAACTAAGACACAAATCAAATCTTGGTTCCTTCGTAGGAAAAGCTTGGAGAGCCTATAAATACGAAGCTTCAAGACAAAGAAAGGGTCCAGAAAAATCATTCCCACATCCAGACACTAAGTACTGGTTTGGTATTGAGGTGTTTTTATAAAAAATGGGTATAAAAAAAAGTTGAGCTCAAAAAGGTGTTTGGTAAATACTTAAAAACAACTTATTTTCATAATTTTGGGTGAAAAAAAGCTGAAAACGTGAAGCAGAAAAAATGAGCTTATTCTCACAGCACAGCAGAAGTAGTTTTTTTTCAAAGCAAAGCAATACCAAACCAGCCCTAAAGCTCTCAAACTCCCCAAACTCCCAAATTCCTAAACAGCATAAGCAAGACTCATACAACTCTCTGCGTTCTTCGTCAAACTCATGAAGAATCATCAAGCACCACTGCATGTAATGATTCTTCCATCGCCATAAGCCAAACCCTTGTGGCATCCATTCATTCGAGATTAAGTTATCGCGACCCTTGGATCAATCACCCCTAGACACTTTACTTCCAGAGATCAAATCAGAGAGTTCAAACTATAAACAGAGATTGTAACCCTACATTTACTTTAATACAAAACATTTTTTTGTAGAATTCAGATTGTAAACAAAGATTGTAACCCTACATTTACATTAATACAAAACATTTATTTTGTACACTAGTGTTTTCCGTTTATACATTCCCTTAAGACCGGAAGATTTTGTATCGCTTAATTGTGCAGTATTCATCTTCACTCAGGGCAATAGCTAATTAGCTGTTCCCAAACGTATGGGTATTTCTTTCAATCCATGAGATCCAATCCGCTACCGGAGTTTGCCCCGCTGCACTCATACTAATGTAACAAGTAATCTAACCCTTTCTGAAGTAAAATTAATGCTTGTAAAATTTGTTCAACACAATTAGATAAAATATCACCTGTTTTAGGCATCGTCAAATAGCGCTTAGGGATATCTCATGACTCGATGTCTGCTACAATCACTAAACATTTGATCGAAATCCCGCATTGAACAAAGTCTTACTTGTGCAAACTCTTAATCTTAGGTAATGAAGAAGAGAATGATGATAAAGGGGATAAAATAAGACAATTAATGTTGTAGTATTTGCAAACATGTGAAGAAGGTTTTCTGCTGCATTTTTATTTCACAACAACAGAGCTATGACATCCCACCAAAGCAACCATGCAATAAGACAAAACAAACCAACTGGAGCCAGCTGCAGACGCAACTGGAGTTGAAAAATGAATCACCACACTTCAGGGCGGAGCTCGCCCGTCGCTGGGGGCATCCATTTTCCAGAGTTGTAGACACTCTCACCAACTTTCCAATTAGGCACGTCCTTCATGACTTCAGCCTCATAGTCGAGATACTTTTTCCACTCTTTGACATATCTGAAGAAACGGAACCGACAGATAAGCGGATCTGTTTACTTGGAATTCAGGGAGATGAAGATTACGGGCATGACATGACTGGAAGGGGACAACCAATAATATAATCAGATTACCTTTCATCTTCTTCAGCTTGAAGCACCGGCAGTATTGCTCTGCGAGCAGCATACGTTTCTTCCTTGAGCGCCCTACATAGAGCCAAATTTTAAGCTTGTAATATACCATGGAAATCCTCGACAAGAACAAATAGTTGGCTCTGCTTACCCAAATAATCAATTACTTGTTACTACGACAGGAAAAAAGAGTAGGATAGTGCCCCAACAAAACCAAGCATTCTCCTAAAGGTGTAAAATGAAATTTAAGCAAATCAATATTTCCATCTTCCACCCCTAACCCCATCCCCCGACCAAAAATTAAAGTCAAGAGCATGAAATTTAAGAAAATATGTCCGAATAAAGATAATCAATGCTGTCCAAATAGTCACAAAGATAACCATATTTTAAATTATCCTATGAAAAGTCAACATATACGAATCTCCTGGATACCACAAGTCCACGAAATGATTTTAATAGCCAGAAGACTTAGAAACTCATCCAAACATTTTCATCCCAAAGAACAAAGATCACCGTCTTATGATCATCAAAAATCTAAGAGGGCACACATCCAATTTGAAAGACATAATTTAATTTATAATAGCTATTCACATCTTGTGGAGAAAGCCTTATGCGATGTATTCAAAATAGACACACATGACAACCTAGTGGAGTAACCTAGCCAAATGTTGACTTGAAGAAAAACTTCCAATAAGCAAGGACTATAAATGCTGAGGAAGCTCCAGGGAAAGAAAAGTGGATGGAAGAACTAACCAAGAACACCTGCCAATTGGCTCCAAGGATCAAAACTGACAATGCAAATTAAATGGTAACATGTAGCAAGTAAGAAACAACATGAAAAGGCACGAGAATTTCCACCTTCTGGATTTGTTAAGGCATCGACCTCAAACATCCTTATTCACATATGAAAAAACATAGACTGAACAGCCTAGTCTATATAGCACAAACAAAAAAAACTTGAAACTAACCATTCGTGGTAGATTTACTTCTTGAGTAAATAAAGAAGTGAAAAGTAGAGGCTTTTAACTCTGCATTGACTTCCTTCTCATTCTTAGCACTAAACAAGAGGAGTGAAAACCATCATCTTCCATTCTTTTATTTTTTTGGTTTTATTTGAGCACACAGAAAAACACAAACAAAATGTAACTAAGGAGAAACCTCTACTCTGAATCTTCGCCTTAGTTGAACACTTATCCTGCAGACAATTTCAACATGCCTCCAAGTTTATTTCTATTCGGGTCTTATGACACACTAGATCAATCTGTATTCTGATTATGCAAGCTAAGTTAGCACACCCATCAGCACTGCACTAATAAGCATAGATTGGGGATAGGATGGTTACTAGAGTTGGGATGGCTGGTTATGGCGCCAATCTGGTGACTGGTGGGTGGAAGGAGATGTGGGAGGAGGAGGGGCAGCAGATCACAAACACCTGTGCAAACAAGGCGAGGGAGAGGATTAAGGGGCAGACGGAGTGGGGATGATTATACAGAAATAGGGAGCAGAGGGTCTGAGGACGCCGTTACTGATAAGTTATTAACTTAATACTATCCGGCTGTTACTCGCACCCGCTCCTCTATTTGCTAATAGTGTGGATACCATACAGAGTGGCATCCGGATAAAATAGGCAATGCTAAGTAAAATCATTCCAAATATGGAATTCAAGCTATCCGATACTATTCTTAGTTGTTAACATTGTAATACAGTCCGCAAAATGAGCCCCTTAGCACATTATGAATGTTTTGGCGTCTATTTTCACTAGTATCAAACGGACTACCCTAGTAGTCGAGCATAGAACCAAAACTCTCGGACCATGTGCTTACCACACGGCTACACCTGAATTCTTCCCCTTTACCCCTTCATCCAAAATGCTCTTTTTACTTAATTCTCAGATCAACCCAAATTAACCGTAATCTATATACCATCCTGCATATCATCTAACTATTCACATTTCCTCAACGATGAAGAATTTAACAGTTTGCATATTATGCATCCAAAAATTGATAAATAGGAATTAAAACCCCAGAAATTGTAATCTAAACATCGGAAATTGCAGTAATTTATCAAACAAAAAACACGAATGCAGTAACAATTGCAAAAAAATTCAATGAAACGAAAAGGAAAATTAAAAAAACTTAAAACAAAACCCATATAATCAAATTTAAAAATAAATGTGAAAAAGATAAAAAGCTCAGACCTGCGGATCTTGTTGCCCTTTCCGACTTGGTACATGCCCCATGAGAAGGTAGCGAAGGCGGCGAGGAATATGGCCACTGAGCTGGGACCCTTGTTGGGGATCCGGCGAGCGTACCGGACCGGAGCGAATCCACCGGGCGGCGGACCGTCCTGGAGAACCGGCATGTCCTTCACGCTTGCCATACCCGGCTTATTTCTTATCACTGCCTCTGTCATTTTCGGAGCTGCTTTTGCGTTTCACTGATTCAGAATCTCAGCCGAGTCTTGTTGGTTGTGCTGTTTGGGGAAGATTGAAGGGGAAACAAAGTGAGGGTAATCTGCGGTGATGGTGGTGCCTTGAATCGATGCAAGAGAAACTTCAATAGCTATGGATTTTCACATTTACCCCTAATCTGAGAAGTTTTAACTGTTTTTTTTTTTTTTTGGAGTACATCAATATTTCTATCCTAGGAGCACTTCCATCGTGGGAAACCTAGGCTATTCACTATTTAATTCATCTTGTGAACAATAATTGTCTTTAATAAATGGTATTTACTATTTAATCCATCTAATGAATAGTAATTACATTTTACATCTCTACCGTTGCACTTGAATAGCCTTGTCAATAAGTAATAAAATATTAGTTTTTTTTTTTTTAAATAATACAAAATAATTTTATTTGTAATTTCAGATAAGATTTTTAATCGTTCTTTTTACGCCACATGTCATTATTCGAAAAGAAAATTATTGGTGATGGATTTCGATAAGATTTTTATCC
Source organism: Heteromeles arbutifolia (assembly GCA_024362995.1). Lineage (NCBI taxonomy): Eukaryota > Viridiplantae > Streptophyta > Magnoliopsida > Rosales > Rosaceae > Heteromeles > Heteromeles arbutifolia. The sequence goes on along the minus strand of JANCRC010000006.1, from coordinate 15,672,812 downwards.
AATGTCGTCATGCCATGTGTCGTTACCTTTTAAGAATCTTTGGAAAAAAATTAGATTGAAACTTTGAGAGAAAGATAGGAATGTGGTTGAAAGTAGTTGAGAAAATATGAAATTATGGTGTAAGGTAGAAGATAATGAGAAGGTATTTATAGAAAAGTAAAATCAATTTTTTTTTTAAATTTTTCAAATTTTTTTTTTGGATTTTTATTCATTTTTTACATTTTTTTAAAATTTTTATTCACTTAATTAATCTCGACCGTTGGATTAAAAAAAATTTGAATTCAAACACTCCAGATTGTGCCATGTGGCACAACGGATACATTTCTGATTTTTAAAACTGTTTTTTTTTTAATTTATAAAGGTGAATAACGTGGACCGTTGATCTCAGATCCAACGGTTGAAATTAAATAAGGTTTTAAAATTATTATTACTGTTGGAAATCCAACGGTATAAAACAAATAACCGTTAAGATCCAATGGACGTCGAGGCGCCACGTGTCCTCCAATGGTCACTGACGACGCCTGGGCACGCGGGCTCCAACGGCTGACGCAAAACAAAAGCCAAAACGTGGCTGATGTCAAGGCGACGTCAGCCTTGCATCAAACTCACTCAGGGCTCTCGGGCTCCCTCGCCAGAACACATTGGACCTGCTTGCTCGGGCTTTTTGGCCCTGTTCACTCGCCTGCCCATCAGGCTCCAGCACACGTTGGAGCTGCTCTAAGGGAGGGAGGATCCCACACAATGGGCAGCCTAATTTGGTTCGATTAAACCACACAATATACAGCCTAATTTGGTATCGAATTTGCCATTCACGAGATTCGAACCTAAGACCTCTCACTTTCAGGTGAAGAGGAATACTGCCAAACTTTTTTTTTTTTTTTTCAAATGATAGGTTTTGTTAGATTAAGTGTTAGATTAGTCACCAACGGAATTTGAATCCATACCGTCCTACAAGAGTTCAACACATTTCTACTGCTGCTCTTTGTATATGCGTGGACATCCATTCGACTAAAGACTAGTTTGGTATAGTACGGTATTAAATCATCGGTTCGTGCAACCAAAGTTCTTAAATGAGCATGATTCTAGACCATTGAATCTAAGAAATGTTAAGATAATTTTTTAGTTATTGTTGAGGGGTAATATTGTGGTTTAAATCATAATTATTTTTTAGTAGTCTATTGAATTATCTTGACATTTCTTATACAAGATAAATGGGATGCAAACTATATCTCCAATTAGAAGGAAGCAATACAATTCAAATTGATCTGGGATTCTTACAGGCGTTGTGTGCAACGTGTAAGGCAATTGGATGATTAGTAAACTACTAGTACAATTCGAAGCCTTCGATTTGAAGGACAATGATTTGAAGATTTCTTTCGATCTGAAGGACGATAACGATTTGATCTAAAGGATAACAATGATTCGAAGCCTTCGGTATGAAGGACGGCAACGATTCGAAGCCTTGAACTGAAAGTCGCTAGGCTTCGATCTGAAGGATGACAACAATTCGAACCCAACGGTCACAAGGGTTAGATGCGACAGGAAGAAGAGCGAAGGAGAAAGTTTGGGGAGAAAGAGGAGACAAGATCCTAAGGGTTCGAATTCAAAGCTTGGTCAATGGAAGGAGAAATTTTTTATTGTGACGGGGAATACACCAAGTGGTGGGAAATTTTATGTTTTAAGTTATTAACTTTTTAGCATATATATTTTATCATTTGTATTTGTATAGTGATATGTGGTGTAATATTTCGTGTATCGGTCACACTGAAAAATCTCTCCAATTGAAGGAAGACAAGGTTGTCGGTTATCCTAGGGGTACCCTGCAGGGGGAAAAACAAGAGGATAGGAAAGAGAGAGAGTGTTAGGGACAAGGATTGTCATTTTGTAAAAATGATGAGGTTATTGTTGGAGTTTAGAAAGTTTCACTAAACCTTCACTATTACTCCTTATATTTTTTTTAAAAAAAAAAAAACGTTTTTCAAAACGGAGGAGGATTCTTTTCCATCCCAATCTCTCTTCCCTTCTCTCCTCTTTTATTTGAATGGTTACAGTTTAGTCACGTCCACATCTTATATTAATTTTTTTATAGAAATAATAAGACAAAAAGCAATACATAAGAGGATGAGAGGAAAGAGGATGAGAATAGGAGGAGAGATAATTCTAATTCTTTCAAAACAGCATGTAGCTGCTGTTGATCACCACTAAGTTTCAAAAGCATCTACTTTTTTTTTAGTTTATCAAACACCTTTAACATAAAAAATTATAAAAGAAACTGCTTTTTGAAAAACACAACCACCCTAAATCAGTACTAAAGTTGCTGATTCAAATCGCAATGGTCGGTTTTGTTGATTTTTACAAAAACAAAAGTAAAAAAATGTTAAAAACAAACCAAACTGCAATTAATGTATCGATTATGGTTTTGAATTTTTGTAAAGTGACTTAAATCAAAAGGACCGGCCACTTCAAATTTTAATGATTTCATTTTCCAAGTGTTGTCTTTTTATTGGTTAAGACATTAAATTTGAAGGTTGATAGAAGATTGAAGAGCTTTGACATGTAACTATCTTGATTAAGTTTTGAAGGTTGACGGTGTGTTGTTTTTTGGATAGTTTCATGTACGAGTGCGTTTTTGTTCACCTCCTAATCCAAGATAACTGTTATCTCCCCTCCAGAATTGTACCCGAAGACACCCCAAAAAACTCTAAAACTTAAGGGAAATAACATATTACCACACTAGGGTACTTAGGGGTTCCAAAAGTCACTTTAAAACACTTTTAACAAGACAAACAAGAACCCAAAAATCCACCCTTTGGATTTGGCCGAATTTCCCCAAAAAACATAGCACCAAATTTTAGCTCCAAAATTCATGCTCATATGAACGACATATACAACATTTGAAATGGCAAATTTTCTAACAAAATTTACATTCAAAGAAGCAAGAATAAAGCTTGTAACCATTACAACATTCAAATCAAAGACTATGAACTACAAAACCCAAAAGGATTCACCAACTACTAGACCTAGGCTCTGATACCACTTGAAGGAAATATTTGTGAAAACAAGTTCATTTGAGCAACATCTATGCATGCTATTAACAATTAAAATGCGGAATCATGCTTGTATGCACTCAAAAACAAAACTTTACCCATTAAATTCAAAGCCTAGTAGTTGTGGTGAACCAAGACTCAACTCAAAACAAAGTGAGTTGAGAAATCTTACACCTTTGTTGAATCCCCTTTGCATAAGCATAGGCTAATCACCCAAGGGAGAGGGCCTTCATTCCTTTCTTCTAAGCTCCATGGATTTCTTGGAGGAGGATAGATGAATGGATTCTCCAAGTTCCCAAAATAGAGAACCTCTAATTTTTCCACACCAAAGAGAGCATTAATGAGGAGATGAGTAACCTAGGAAGATTTAGATGCTAGTAAAACCTTCCTAGGGTGGCTGGCCTCTTAGAGAGAAAAGGAGAGCATTGTGTTCTCATCTTTTCTCCAAAAGAAACCCTAAGGATGAAATAGCTATAAAGTTGCCTTTATACCATCTCACAATATAGTGGCAAACTTACAATAAAGGCAAGTTCACTACCCTTCTCTATATGGCCGGCCACTTAAGGGTTTATTGGGATTTCAAGCCCTTTGTGTATTCAAGTTGTCATACAACTTGAGTTAATGGGCTTGACATTCAAATCCCATTGGGCCTTGCGGCCCAAAACTAACCCGAGGTCTATAACGAACATATTCATTTGATTAATTAACATATTAATTAATTCTAGCCATAAATAATTAAACCATTTAATTATCCTTACTCATCTCCGTTGTTTCTTTAATCTCTACCTTACTCGGTGTACGATCCATTAGGTTCCTTTTAGCGAGGTAGTGGGTGATTAGAACTCTTCAAATCGATTGTGAATTGAAACTTACTTTCTATTCTCCCTTTAGTGATTATACACGTTTAGGGCTTCCACAAACCATGAGTGACACCTAGCAGTATGTCATGGCTACCCAAGCTAATCAAAAGAGGTGGAGAACCTATTCAGTTTAGGATTACAATGCAATACGGTCTTTCTCTAATACAATACTCATGACCACATTGTTTGGTTTGATAGTTTATTTATGTCTATTATCCAATGTGATTCTCTTACTTATATGATTACCTTGAATGTGATTTGGAACAACTTCCTGAATCTTATTCAAACTATGGCCAGAGATTCTTAATCGTATCATAGAGTATTATCATTCAAACGGTTTGAAGGCTAGAAATCCCTTGTTGCGCATTCACTTACCTCCATGGCTAAGTGGCTTAACCCCAACTATGCTGTGGACACCCTCTGACGGAGTGACTTTGACATAGTCAAAGATCAAGGAGCTAACCACAAGACAACTATGATGCCTCAGGTCAAAGGACTACTTTGCATTATCCCAACCATGAGTTCTCATGTGACATGAGTATGAGAACTCCTCGTTGATCGTGTTCAGTGGACTCAATCTCTATTGAGCACCCACATGCTTGCCTTGGTGTCAGTCACTCTCTTGAAGAGAAGACATAGCACGTACTGATCTTAACGAACTGTCAATGCCCAATTGGCAATCCTATGATCAGGAACATTTAGGATATGTATACGAAAGAGAATGGTCTCATGAATCAAACTTCTCAGATCACATTCTCCCAATTACATATTCCTTGGACTTATCGTTTAAGCATATAACATTTATATGAGATGGCTTAAAACAATAATCATTGCCCTTTATATTAAACTAGATTAGTTTAACGTGTGAAATGTCCGTAAAGTGTCATCACATGATTGGTTTTAGGGCATATTTTCAACACACTCAAAGATCCAAGAGACTCACAATGCAGTATTTATAGAAGATCAAGATGTTGTTGATTGGTTAACAACTGAAGAATTCATTTTTGAAGAGTTGCATGAGATTGAAATTGCTGATTCTTCAAATAGCTACATTCAAGTACAAGTTTTTCAGAGATCTTCAACAGTTGAGGATGAAGATACAACAATGACTGATAATGCTCCACAACCAGTTATTGATGATCATATTGAAACTACAACTGAAGCAATTCTACATCAAAATGATCAACCTATGCAGCAGCCATTAAGACAATCATCAAGAATTTGAAAATCAGCAAGATCAAGTGACTATGTGTATCTGCAAGAATCTGAATATGATTTTGGTGATATAGATAGCCCATTGACATATCCTTAGGCAATGGCTAGTCCTCAATCAGTCTTGTTGGAGAAAGTTATGAAAGAGGAGTTATGAAAGAGGAGTTGGAATCTATGTCAAAGAACAATGTATGGACATTGGTGAATTCTGATTCAAGTATCAAGCCAATAGGGTGCAAGTGGGTCTATAAGACCAAAAGAGATGCTGAAGGAAGAATAGAGAAGAATAGAGAGGTACAAGGCTCGATTGGTTGCCAAGGGCTTTACACAAAGAGAAGATATTGATTTCAGTGATAGTTTTTCCCCAGTTTCTTCAAAAGACTCAATAAGAGTAATCATGGCATTAGTGGCACACTTTGATTTAAAGTTACATTAGATGGATGTCAAGACTGCTTTTCTTAATGGAGAGTTGGAGGAAGTTACCTATATGAGGCAACCAACCGAATTTGTTGAACAAGGGAAGGATAATATGGCTTGCAAGCTTAATAAGTCAATTTATGGACTTAAGTAAGCAAGTAGGCAATGGTATCTCAAGTTTGATAAAGTGGTTACTACACATGGCTTCACTGAGAACAAACTGGGTGACTGCATATACTTCAAGTTCAATGGAGCTAGATTTATTTTTCTAGTTTTATATGTAGATGACATCTTGATAGCTAGTTCAAATAAGTAATTGCTGCAAGAAACCAAAAACATGCTCAGTAATAACTTTGAAATGAAAGATTTAGGGGAAGCTCACTATGTGTCAGGGATAGAAATTATCTGAGAAAGAAACGAAAGGCTTCTAGGACTTTCACAGAAGGGATATATTGAAAGGATCTTGGCCAGATTTAACATGGAGAACTGCAATGGTGCTGATGTTCCTGTGAATAAAGGTGATAAATTTTCAAGAGAACAATGTCCAAAAAAGTGATATGGAAAAGGAAAATATGAAGTTGAAGCCCTATGCCTCCCTTGTAGGAAGCCTAATGTATACAAGTATTTGTACTCGACCTGATCTTGCATTCATAGTTGATTTGTTGGGAAGATATCAATCAAATCCAAGTAAGATGCATTGGGTGGCTGCAAAGACAATACTTCGATATTTGCAGAGAACAAAAGGTTTTTTGTTAGTGTATGGTAGAGATAACACATTAGAAGTTGTTGGTTTCATTGATTCAGACTTGGTTGGAGATTTGGATGAACGAAAATCAACAAGTGGTTATATTTTCATGCTCACTGGAGGTGCTATTTCTTGGAAGAGTGCAAAACAGACTATGGTGTCTACTTCTCCCATGGAAGCAAAGTTTATAGCATGTTTTGAAGGTATGAAATAGGCTATGTGGCTTACGAATTTTATTGGTAAAAAATTGTTGATTCAATTCAGAAGCCATTGAAGATGTTATGTGACAACAATTCAGCAGTATTTTTCTCCAAGAACAATAAAAGGACTTTAGCTTCTCAATTGGTTGATGTGAAGTTCCTTAAGGTTAAGGAAAAAGTGAAAGAGGGTGACATCATTGTGGAACATTTGGCCACTGATTTAATGATTGCTGATCCTTTAACTAAAGCCTTGCCAAATGGAGTATTTAAGGTTCATATTGCTCGAATGGGAGTGGTGGATGCTCTTGATAAGTGGGAGTAGTTATATCTATTATGAAAGCTTAAGGAAGCTTATTGTGGAATGCTTTGCTAGTGGGAGTATGTTGCACAAGGTTTTCTGGAAAGCTAAGTGTTCTAGTTTAGAACTGTGTGTTTTATAGCTAGTTTCATGCTTTATAGCTAGATTTTGTGTATGTTATCTCATTAGTTGATGTTTTCATATAGTTTAACCCTTCCAGATAAATCTATGATTAGTTGTTCAATGAAAACAGTTTGATAATTCAATAAAAGCTCTTGAGTCAATATTTTCGAATTTTGATAAAGCTGTTGGTGAATTATAATATTTTGGTTATGTTTTGGCCTTTATGAGTGGGAGTAAACTTTTGGTTTGCTTATGAGCTGTGAAATGTTACTACTAGCATGGATTGGATTTTGTGATTTATAAGATGAATTTGTACATTGTATTGCAGAGAAGTTTATAAATTCATTATCTGATATGTGTAAGTAGTATTGTGTTGGGGACATAGGTGTAAGACTTGTGTGATCACCTTTATATTGAATCTGAGATGATTATTTACTATTGTGAATTATGCTCAAGTGGGAGAATGTTAAAGTATGAGCATGATTCATATAGTTTGATAATAATCCTTATTGTTCGAATTGCTATAAAGAAGTCTTAATATGTTTATAAGAGTTAATTCAACTTTGGATTGGATTGTAACTCGGTGTTGATAAGCTTAGAATCAAACTCATACTTGTACAAGGATTTGGTTTTGTATTCCTTGTAGGATTGTTATTGGGCAATCTAGTAGTATAAAACCACAAACCCCTGCTTTCGCAAAGAACGCTTTTTTATTCCAATTACCTATAACTTGGCGAGCATTGAGTTTTGCAGAGAGGAGAAGGTTGCGTGTAGATTCATTCATGGCTTCTTCATCTTTGAATATGTCTGCAGGTATGAATTGATAACAATTGTTCAGTACTTGCATATATAGAATTTATTTGGGATATTGGTTGTGATTTAGTTGATTGATTCCTGTGTTCTTAGTTAGTTTGTTATAGAACCTATGTGGTTACTCTTACAGAAGACTACTTCAGTTTGTGTTCAAGAATGGTCGTGCCTGCAGTTAGCCTTCTTGTTATTCATGCAAGCATGCTTAGACGTAGCAATCTTGTAGCATCATTATATGTAGCCCTAGGTTCAAGTTGATAGATTATGTGGAACACTTACATCCTATAGATTTGGCATACGGATTTTTCCTCAGAGGTTAGTTTCTATTCTGTCTTTTGTTAAAAGTTTACTCATTTCCTTTGATGCTCAAAAAGTAAAATTTGAATGTTTCAACCCTTCTAAACTTTTTGGCACGAATTTTGCTTTATCCACAGTCGACACAACAAGAATTTTAGAATGCTCTACCATGTTCTTCTGGAAAGAGGTTTGTTGCCTCTCTTTCTCTGTCATCTCCACTTTCAAAGCCATGTTAATAGCCTCTTGAAAACTCCACAGATTCTGTAGCCCAATCTTTTCTTGAATGGAGGGTTGCAGTCCATTCACATACATCGCAACCTTCTGATTTTCTATCTCCGTCGGATGGTTTTGCTCAACTAGTCGCATGAAATCATTCGTATAATTTGTCATGCTTCTATAGCCTTGGACACAACTGATGTACATACGGTACAAAAGTTGTTTCATAATCCGTAGGTAAGAATCGATCCATCAAGAGCTACTTCATTTTTCTCCACGTGTGAATTTGATTATTTCCTTGCCTCTGTTAGGTGTTACGTAATTGATCCCACCAAACAACGATAGTTGCTTTGAGATAGAAGGCAACCATCTTCACCATCTTTCTCTCGGGGACCTCCATGACGTTAAAGAATCTCTCTACCTCCACTGACCAATCCAAGAAGTCTACGATTGTTAGTCGCTGCAAAAGTTGGAATGTCTGCCTTAATCCAAAAATCATCAAAGTTGTTGCAGTTTTGATGATTTGGATTGTTAAACCAGGGCGGAACTCCCTGATTATTGCCTCATGCAGATCTTCGGTTATTTGGACCGAGGGCTTGAAGCAACATCTTGCAAAGATCTTTGAATTGCACAATGAAATTTGCAATCTGTTCAGTTTGAGCATCCAGGTCCGCCCGAGTGATAGGGGTAGATTCATGATCACGATCACCCATGGATAGATAGGACAATCAACGATGCCAAAACGGGAGAAACCTACTCTGGTACCAATTGACATAGCATGAAGCGATCAAAAGGTTACCAACGTAATCCTTTGTGGAACATAGTTTGGAATCTAACAGAAAATTGAGAGAAATCTCAAAGGTTGTATTTGATAATTCTTGAATGATTGCCATTGATACATGTTGATGACTTAAATAATGACTACAAACATTTGGAACAACTCAACTGACTTCTAAGAATTAAAACGTCATTAAATAAACATTAATCAGACGACAAATGAAGAGTCCGATTTTTATTATGAAACTTTAAACATTGTTTTGAAGGCTGAAACAACCCCTAATGACCAAAATCTATCGTATGTCACATCAAAGTGGTGTGTTGGACTTGTGCCGTTGAATAGATTCTGAAAAGGTATCACAGGCCTAAATCGAATCTCGGACGCAAAATTAGCAAATTCTCACTGCGTCTTTTCGTCTTCATACGATCTATTTCCCCTTCAATTCATTCTGTTATTTGTTCTACATCATAAGATAGACTGTTTTCTAGCCAAACCTACACAGTCGCAAAATGTAGACATTCTTTTTCTATTTTTGTTTTTAATCTACACATTCTTTTTCTATTTTTTTTCTTCTGACAAATAGAGATGTGGCGGGACCCTTTTTTGTTGTTACATCTTGCTGTTTTCTCTTAACTTGGTGCTGCTTTCTATCAAGTGCTGCTCTTTGAAGATATGCTAGATTACTAGTTATGTTTATCCACTAGTAAGCACAACTTGGACTTAATTTAATTCTTCTTTTCCATGCCCTATAATAACTTGTTCAGTACTGGTTGTCACATAAAAAGTAATTAATTGGGTTTGATAAACTCCAATTGGAAACCTTGCAGTCTTGGAGAGACACAATGATATGATCTAGATCGTGGTGTTTGTTTGGACATAAGAAGTTAAAGATTTGATTATCTACTAATACGCACATAGTTTTAAAAGCAATCAAACATAGAAAAATTATGTCCATGAGTTCTACCCCAATGCTAGTGTGGTCCTGTAGAGATTAAGTACTAATAGAGTCTAAAGTTTTAATTTTTCTTGTGGTACATAACATTAAGTGGTCTGAAAAATCAACAATTAAATTTTGCATATAGGAATTTAATGAATTTTGATAACGATTAAATTAAATTTGCATAAAACCCGTATACAATCCCTTAAATTTAAATGCTATCATAATATCTTACTATCTTATAATAGTATTTTCCGACGAAAGCAATATTTAGATTGAGAGTTCAAACACAGGATATTAGATACAATGATATATACTCTCAACAACTTTTTAAGTCTTGTGACTTTTGCGGATATATACTTTCATGTGTTTGAAAGAAAAAGTCATATTTTATTTTGTTTAATGTGAATATAGTGTTCACATCAAAATTCAAATAACTTCGATGAAAGCTTATGGCTCAGAAAAATCTGTATCTTGGTGCTGCATTTAAGTGGGGCAGCATACATATGGTGTGATATTTTGTAACTCCAATTTATCTTGCATGCGTGTGTGTGTATATGTTGTGTATATATAAATGTATATATATATATATTGTGTGTGTGTGTCTATATATATATATTGTGTGTGTGTGTGTGTATATATATATATATTGTGTGTGTGTGTGTGTGTATATATTGTGTGTGTGTGTGTATATATATATATAATTAAACCAAGTGATCATAGTATATTAGGTTATATATCATTATGTTTTATAATTGTTTACATCAAAGTGTATATCACTTATCTTAAATTAAAGTCATTTTCTTTCTAAAGAACTTAATTTCTTCCAGTCCATTGTTATAATCAAACTGGTACCAAGCTTTTACTAAATAATTATCGTATCTTATGAATATACTTTTTGTTTACTTTCGTCATAACTAGAAAAGAAATGATTCGTGCACGCCTGTTGTAAACATCATGTTTATTTTTTACCTTTAAAATGAAAAAATCACATAACAATCAAGAGACATAAATAAATAGGTATGCAAATTTTTTTTTAAAAAAAAATTATGTATATTCTTGCATCAGCACTGTAAGCTAATTAGTGTATATTCACGCACTAGTTTATTGTAAGAAAACAAAATGGAGCAAATAAAATACCATCGTAAAGTAGGATATTAGATACCATAAAACAATTTATTTTTATTCATTCACCAAAAGAGTTTGACGCTCGCTTTATAAGAAAACAATTGTTAGGTTCACTCTCCATGTCGTATCAGTACTTTCTTTAATTTACTGAATCCTATTCCTAAACAGGCAGAAAAAAGATCGTGCCTATCTGTATATATGGTAATATACTACGTAGTATATTGGCATACCATTATGACGTTATCATTCCAAGCTAGTGAAAAAGATTTTTGTTGTTTGAGGCCACCTTTAAAAGAATGGCTTGTATTTGGCCTGTATTTCATTCGATCATTTCCACCATACCTTCACACTCAAAACATGAAGATCCTTACCAGCATTTTGCTGATTTTTGCTCTTGCATTCTTCGTAATCTGCATGTCATTACTAGAACCCCAGAACTTCTACGGCACCGAATACAACGTTCGAGTCGTCAACGGCTTCACAAACAACTCGTCCTTGCCGTTGGTGATTTGGTGTGCATCACAGAACAGTGATCTTGGTGGACGTGCCCTTCAGGAGCATGACGATTTTAGCTGGAGCCTGAGGACCAGTCTTTGGGGTACTACTGACCTTTTCAAATGTACCATGAAATGGGACCGAATAAGGAGGAGTTTTGAGGCGTTTAAGGCTTCCAGGGATATTCAGAGGTGCGGTCCTTTTAGGAAGTGTTCTTGGTTGGTCAGAGAAGATGGGTTTTATTTCAGCAATGATGAAGTAAATTGGAAAAAAGATTTTTCATGGTTGTAAGGTATAATTAGTATTTCAGAGCGGCAATTTTTATAATTTGCAAATTGCATGGATCTAGTACTTTAATATAATTTAAAGGGTATGTGTTTCTGGGGTTTCTTTTTCTCTTTTTCTATTCGATATTTTCATGTTGCTTTGCTAAGACACAGATGGAAACCACGTTTGCTTTTTGTAAGTTTGGTGCCCCAGAATGCCAGAATCAGTAATCTGGGTCTTTTGTGGAAAAGAATTTTGCAGAGTTTTTTCCCCCAATATACAACTTTTTTTATCCACTGATTTTTCTTTTATTTTTTTTAATCCAAATGCTAGAAATAAATAAAAGTACACACGAGAAAAAAGATGTGTATGAGAAAATCACTTCCTTATATGTTAGCGAGGTAGCATTTGAAATATTTTATCCAACAAGATCCTTTCCGGATTCTCTTTGTGAGGATCATGAGAATCTGTAAATCATGCTCATTCATCATACGGTCAGTTTTTGTTGAGTACGGTTTGTGTTTAGTTTTAAATAAAAAATTTAAAATGATTTCTGAATCACGATGTACGATGAACGGACACGATGAACGAATATCCGGAATCCTCACAAAGAGGATACGACAAAGATCCGGATTCTTATTTGATGTTAGAAATGACTGTAGTGGAAATTTGGTTAGTTTATAAAAATAAAAAAAATAAAAAATTCCTACAGTAATGTAATAAAACAGTACTCTTTTCCGTAAGAAATTGCAATTGAAAATACCACTTCATGGTTATGTTAGTTTTAACTTTTCGTCGCTCCAGTCTTCCTCTGTCGTATTTTGTTTTCTGTCTGCAGTTAAACTGTACAAGCAACAAAATATCTTATGACCAATCTATTAGAAAGAAAAAGCCAACGGAAAGCAAAAGACTATATGCCAAAACAGATACTAATTCAGATCGCATAGGTTCAAAAGAGTACAATTTCATCTTTACATGCATGCCATTTATATTTGATTGTTTACATTTGTAAACAGAGTGAAACTAGCATGGGGTTATTGGTTGTTTTTGATCTCTCAATAACTTCAAAAACCTCATATATATATTTGTTTATGTATTGTATTTGACCTCTGTACAGTTAAGAACTAAACTACAACCTCCTCATCCTACTTCTATTTTCTTCAATCATATTTGTCTTCCTTCTCTCTTCTTGTGAGAGACTCTATTGTGTGATTCATGTGCTCAATGAGATACTTTAGTTAAAAGCCTTCACAGTCTTCAATATTACTCCACAGTATTCTGCATCACCCTCAGCAAGCCTCTCTACATAGATAATGATAGTTGTCAATATATGTTGGCATAAACTTTTGGCATATATTGACAGGAATTGGCAGATGTTTACTATATGCTCGATGAAATAATTCAATAAAGCATTTTTGGAGAATATTATATATGACCCCATTATTTGAAAATTCTGATTATGCCACTGTGTGCAGAGTACTGCAGCCCAGCAATATATTGTTGCAAGCCACCAAATTAGTAATTAAACAACCCCAATCTCTTTTCAAATTAGTAATGAACTCTGGGATACATTTTCAAGGGCCTTTACCATGACATTTTCTTTTTCAACACCTCAATTTTCGGATTGCTTCCCTAGCTACGTAAAAACTACTTATGCTCATAAGTGCTCATGATATATATGTTTATTAAATATCCAAATGTCTGTTCTTTTGGTGCTCGTCGAGAAAAGTTTTTTATAACCAAAAACACTTTTAAGCTTTTGAATCGAACACAATCAGAAGCCTTTCTCATCGCTGGAAATGTTAGCATACGCTTCTCCAGTAGTTGATTTTCGCTTCACGTGAACTCTCATACGCGTCATCATCATATTGCTATGTGTCGATTCAAAACCTTGTGTCTGGCTTAGTGGTACAAAAGCAAGTCTATCTCTCCCACCAAATTGCATGTATCACTTATCAGTGCACAAACAAAAGTAACTACAAACAACATTTGGCATGTTCAATCCCAACTACGTACCTTTCAAAGATAGAGACAATTCATTTCTTGCACTATATATCAAGTCTTTCCTTTAATATCCGTATTCAAATTAAAAGTTTCTTTCCAACGTTTCTTTCTATCGACTGTTCCCTTCACAGTGTATTTCCACTCCCATAACATAATTCGAGGTAATTATCCTTCTTTCAATCATGCATGCTTTGAATACAAGATGCGATAAGTTCTGATATCGAAATATTAAAAACCTTAAAATCGATTGAGTATTCATCTCAATAATACAGCACCATAAAAAACACCCTTTTTAGATCAAAGAATTTAATTTGTCGGGCAAAATAAGATTTTGTCGCCTATTGTTTTGGTCGACGGATTTTTTTTTTGACAATATTAGTCGGGCAAATGTGATCGAACACACGTTATCCGACGAATTTTAAAACTCCGTCGAGCAAGTACTTTTTGCCCGACAAAATTACTGCTCACAATTACGTCGAGCCAAGCGTGTTTACCAACTTGGCTCAACGAATCTAACTTGCCCGACGACATTGTTTTCTTACTGAAACCCATTGTTGAACTGGAATAAAATCTTAAACGACAAAAAATGTACAATTTGTCTGATAAATTTTAAAGTTGTATTTTTCAGAAATAAAAACATAAAATAATACTTTGCCCAACCAAACAACCGTCAAGCAAGAAAAAAAAAAGGTACAAAATAATTCGACAAAATTTTCATCGGCCAAACTTTTATTTATTTTTTAATTCGTAATTTAATTGTGTTTAATTTAAACAAAATAATTAGTTTTAATTATATTAATCTCAAAATAAATTATAGTATTTAAAAAATATTTAATTATATTAAAACTAAAATATTTGTACAAATGTATGTAAAATATCCTAAACTAACTACCCTTGGGGTGGCTATTGGGATGGTAGCTAGAGCTCTCTCATAAGATCAGGGAGGCGAATGCCAGAGGCTGTCGTTGTCTGGGCCATATTTTGCATGTTTCCCTGAAACTCATCCTCCCCTGGCGTGCAACTTATTCCCGCTATGACCTGGTGATCAACCTCGATAACGACATTTGTAAAAGAAAAATTACAATACAAAAACAATGATTACAAAAATTTACATTAATTCTAATCAATCACAGTAATTTCCAAGGTTATATTAAATGACATTATTTCATAAAAATTGCAAAATATTTCTAAAAGTTCTAATATTCCTAAAAAAATAAATAATTCCAAAAACTCCTAGCTACAAACTTCTAATAATTCTAAAAAAAATTCAAATATATCTAATATTTTCTAAAAATTTATAATATTTTGAAAATTTCCTAATAATTCTAAAAATCTTAAAATAATATCTCATAAATAGAAAAAAATTAGAAATACAACCAAGCCCAGTCCACCCACTGGGCCCAACCATCCCACCCACTGAAGCTCCCTCATCCACCCACCTTAGCCCACCCACCTGGGACCCCACCTCGCCCAGCTCGCACCTAGCCCTTTCCCCTTGCCTAAAACCAAGCCTCTACCCCTTCCTGGCGCCCAACCTCTTCCCTTCCTCAAAACCTAGCCCTTCCATTTCCCCAAAACCCCCCAAATTCTTGGCCGGACGCACCCACCCCCTAAATTCTTGGTTGGATTCCTGGCTTTTTTATTTTTATTAATTACCTATTTGATTAGGAATTGGATTTACTTCTAATTAGAATTCGGAATCTCATTGTAACCGAAGTCCTATGCATTATAAATAGGACCTTTGGGTTAGTTTATTTTGTGTGTCTCACCATGGTTTAGAGAGTTTTTTCTCTTTTGGTTTTGGATGGAGGTGACATTTTGGAGTCATGAATGTGGCAAATTTTATGGCTCGTTTGGTTGGCAAATTTGTGGGAGTTTATTTGTGAATTTGAGAGTTAGAGAGTAATTTGGGATAATTTTCTCTACTTGTTTTAGGATCTATGCTTGTTTGGTTAGGGTTTGTAATTTTTGGGATTTGTGTTGTGAGAGTTAAACTCTTTCAATCTCTGTTTGTTTTGTAAAATTTCTCGCCGTGTTTCACATGTGGACTTAAGTTTTACGTCAAACCATGTAAATCTCTTGCTTTCTTTTGAGATTTTTTGTTTTTAGCTTTTGCCGACGACGTTGATGTTTGGTACTTTTGTTAGAATTCACTTCGGATTGCACATAAAAGTACAAAAAGTGGTATTAGAGCTCTAGGTTTTAGCTTGGGCTTTGCCTTCCAGTCATAATGAAGTTGGGCTTTGCTTTCCAGTCATGATGAAGTTTTCTGTGTTGTCGACAAAAAATTTTATTTGAAGAATTTGACAAGACGAAAGATTTTGAGAGTATGTATACCAAATCCTTTGGTTGTCTTTGAGGCAACGTTTGTTCAATCTACATTGTCATAAGGTGGAGTTTGATGTCTGAGACTTTGGTGAAGCGATTTTTGGTTCGTCTATTTGAGCATTGCATAGATTTTTTGAGCTGTGGTGGATACCAGTTTATGAAAGAATTTGGTGCACATTTGCATTTGTGTTTTGGTATCCCATATTGAAGTTTGTAATTGATTTTCAAGTTTGCTAATTTCTCACCGAGGTGGAGATTGTTGTGATTTCGGCTCAAAATTAGGATGATTCAAAAATTAGGTTTGTGTTAGCTATTTCGTCTGGGGGTCCCATTTGAGTTTGGATTTGACTTCTTGGTTGGATTTCTTGCTTGGTGGAGAGTTTTTTATTAAATCCTATTTGGTTAGGATTTTGATTTACTTCCAATTAGAATTAAGATTCTCATTGTAACCTAAGTCCTATGCATTATAAATAGGACCCTAGAATTACTTCTTTTGTGTGCCTCACCATGTTTTAGAGAGTTTTTTCTCTTTTGGTTTTTGGTGGAGGTGACATTTTGGAGTCATGCGTGTGGTAAATTCATGTCTCATTTGTTTGGCAAATTTGTGAGAGTCCATTTTTGAATTTGATAGTTAGAGAAGAATTTTCTTCTCCGATATATTGGGTTCTCTACTCGTTTGGTTTAGGGTTTGTAATTTGTGGGATTTAGGTTGTGAGTGTTAAACACACGTTTGTAATTACCATTTGTTTAGTGAAATTAATCACCGTGCTTTGCCCATGAACGTAGGCTTTATGATAAACCACTTAAATCTCTTGTGTTCTTTTGAGATTGTTTGTTTTTAGCTTTCGACTACAATGTTTATATTTGGTACTTTCGTTAAAATTCACTCCCACTTGCGCATAGAAGTACTAACCCACCCCACCCCCTTCCTCGTACAAGTTCACAAATATTCACAACATTTCACATATAAATCAAAGAGTTTCATAGTATAAAATTTAAAAGATAAAAAAATAAATTCGAAATTTTTTATATCGTACCTTTGTGAGAGCTTGAGAGTGAGAGAGAGAAAGCAAGAGAGATAGAGTGCAGAGAAGAGAATGTGAATTCTGGATAACATCAATTGAAGTAAGGCTATTATGCATACTTTTAATGGTGCTCCAGTTCAAATGTTTGGAACCGTGGAACTGGTGGTTCACGCAGAACCCCTATAATTGTCTGTTAGTCTTTCATGTTATATACTGCCAAACCCCACACAATGCCATCTTGGGTTGGAACTGATTTCATAAGATGAGGGCAGTCCCGTCGTCATACCATTAACTGCTCTGATGTCTCGCACCTAGCAGGATAAAGGAAATCACAGGAGATCAGGCTGTGGTCAGTTGCTGCTCTGTGGAAAGTTTGAACATGATATGAAAGGCGGAGCGGAATTCCTCAACTTCGACAGAAAATCCCGCATAGGAATCAAGAAACAAGCTACAAAGAATTCGACATCAACCTCAATGACCAGGACCATGGTACTCTGGAGTCAAAAACTGACGAGGATGCTATTTGCATAAGTCTCGACCTTGGCATACCGGAATGCAAGGCCAAATCAGATAAAAACTGTCGGATTGAGAAAAAGAGTTATTCATTGCTTCCTCGCATGAAAATAAAGATGTATTCTCTTGGTCCGCCAAAGACATGCTTGAAATCGATCCTTCGATAATCTGCCACCGACTCTATCTGGACCCAACCAAGAAACTGCTTATCCAGCGAAAGTGCAATCATGGAATACAGCAGAGTAAAATCATTGAGGCTGAGATCGACAAACTCAGGGATGCCAACTTTATTGTTTAAATCCATCACCCAGACTAGCTAGCCAACGTAGTCATTGTGCAGGAGAAAAAGGGAAATTAGAGGGTCTGTCTGGACTTCACATACCTGAACAAGGCATGCCCTAAAGATCCTTATCCACTATCTCGAATAAACTTGCTAGTCTCCAAAGCGAGGCACAAATTACTAAGTTTTATGGACGTGTACTCTAGATACAACTAGATCAAGATGTACGAACCAAACATGGAGAAGACATCTTTCGTTATTGATAGAGGTACGTATTCTTATCGTGTTATGCTTTTCGAACTTAAAAACGCAGGGGCAACTATTAAAAGCTGGTTAATCGAATCTTCCAAGATAAAATTGAAAAGACAATGGAGGTATATACCGATGACAGTTGGTCAAGAGTAAAGAAAAGAAGGATCATCTCATTCACCTTCAAGAATCTTTTGACCTGCTCTGAAAATACAACATGAAGCTCAATCTAAAAAAGTCCACATTCAGTGTAGCATCGGGAAAGTTCTTAGGTAATCTAGTCAATAAGCACGGAATTGAACCTAATCCAGACTAGATCAAAGGTATCATGGAGATGAATTCATCTCAGACCGTGAAAGAAATCGTTAAACAATCCAAAGAGCAACCATTCTTAGCCGATTCCTCTCACGGTCTACTGACAGGTGCAAGTCATTCTTCATTACAATCAAGAAAAGCAAAGGTTTATGTAGACATGTAAATTTTGTTGCATACAAATGATGCATCACAAAGCTCCACATGGCATATGACTTATCACAAATGGACAAGTCATCAATGACATGTGGCACAAATCAAGCAAAGAAAGCTTAAAACTTCCTAAAAGTCGGCCAGAGAGAGAACCTCTCTTAAAAAAGGGCAAGGGTTCAAAGTGTTCTCAAAACCAGAAAGAAAGTTAATACATCTTCATAAAACAAGCAAGAATTGAAAATTGCTCACAAAATAGGCAACAAAGGCCCTATAATTCGGCCAAGGGAGTAAAGATGGCTAAAATTAAGACACAAAACATCCCTAAATTCTCCCATGGATGAATTACGACGTGAATCAAAGCCAAATCCACCCAAAGGCAAGCTTTGAAAATCCTATAAAGACAAGATCCTCCCACAAGCATAGGCGTCGAAAAATTTTACACTCAGAGGAACCTCTGCCAAATCTTTGAAGACTAATACACTGCCAAAGCTCTCTTCGAAGAATATTCAACCAAAGCTGAAGCTTTCTGTCGACCGAAGTTGAAGCACTCCCTTGAAGAATCACCAAGCACTCGTTCTGATTCCTTCAAGACTTTGTTGCAAACTCAAAACTTGTAGCAACCGTTCGTTTCAAGATCAAGTCGCCAAGACCCTTGAATCAACGAAATTCTACATCAACATCATCTTTGCCGCACCTAGAGGGTAGAGGTGGAGACCATCCACGATTTGTTTCAAGGTCAAAACTTGAAGCAATCGTTCAATCGTTTTTCCGAGATCAAGTCATTGCGATCCTTAGATTAACAATCAACCATCTACATCAAATTTGAAGACTGAATCTGAGGAAAATTGTAAACAGAGATTGTAACCTACAAATTCAAATTAATACAAATCTACTTTGTACACTTGTTCTTATTTCATTTGATACAAAATTTTCGTGTTTACAAATATGGCACGCTCAGTGGGACATCTCTGCCTCTCATCTATGTCTTCAAATCCACAAGAAACATACATGGCATCAAGAAAGGATCAAGCTATTCCCACAACTAACACGAAGAACAAAGGCATCCTTGCAACAAGTGGTGGAACTTTGGGCATCACAACCCGAAGCAAGGCAATAACTTTCTCTGCCGTGTCTTCCACCCCTCCATCAACTCTGTCGAATGAGCAAGAGCACCTGAGGCATGAACCTATGATCACCATGGCCTCACTAAGGGCGCTAAGGGAAGAAATTTCGAGGAGGTACTCTGAGTTTTTAACTTCTGACGAGGACTCAAGCAGCTCGTGTCCCGTAGCCATGCAAGTCATGACTACTGGTGCGACTTCCATCGATGGGCAGTTGGCTAAAATGAGTGAAGCAATTGCAAAGCTGACAAGGACCGTAGAGGAGAAAGACTTGCAAATTGCTACGCTCGTCAACCGTCTGGAGGAAAAGCATAACGACAAAGCTGACCTGGAGGTTGATCCACCAAAGGAGGAAATCGACAAAAAGGAAGAGCCTCTGGTGGAGAAAGCATAGGAGAATCTAGACCAACCAACAACGCACATGGGATCTCTTTCTATCCAACAGCTGTAGGAGATGATCACTAGCACCATCAAAGCGCAGTACGAATGAAGCTTGCGTGACTTCGTCTTGTACTCAATGCCCTATTCCAAGAAGATTGACGCCTTGAGGATGCCAAGGGGTTATTCGCCACCAAAGTTCATGCAATTCGATGGAAAAGGCAATCCTAAACAACATATTGCCCATTTGATGAAAACTTGGAACAATGCTGGGACAGAGGGAGACTACCTCGTCAAGCAATTTGTGCGCTCGTTCAAACGTAATGCCTTTGACTGGTACACTGACCTCGAGCCCAAATCCATCAACAGCTGAGACCAGCTTGAAAGGGAATTCATCAATTGCTTCTATAACACTCGCCACACCGTAAGCATGCTGGAGCTGACAAATACGAAGCAATGGAAGGATGAACCGATCATCAACTACATCAACATATGGCGCTCATTAAGTCTGGATTATAAGGATCGACTTTCTGAAACCTCTGCCATTGAGATGTGCGTTCAAGGCATGCATTGGGGGCTACACTACATCCTTCAAGGCATAAAGCCAAAGACATTTGAAGAACTGGCGACTCTTTCCCACGACATGGAGCTAAGTATCACCATGCGTGGGAAAAAAGAGCCAATCACCGACTTCAAGAAGGATAAGGTGTTCGCTCCGAAGGTAGACAAGACTGGGAAGAAACCCATCAATGAAGCTTTTCTTGTCAACACTACCCCCATCAAGACCTCCCATACGCCTGTCAAGATCTCCTCCAAGAACAAAGCGAAGGAGATAAAAAAAGGTGAGCCTTCTCACACCCAAGATAGGTATAAAAACACCTTGAAAGAGCTGGAGCAAAGGACGTACCCTTTTCCGGACTTTAACGTGGCCGCAATGTTAGACGATTTGTTAGAGAAAAAGGTGATTGACCTACCTGAGTACAAACACCCCAAAGAGATAAATTACGTTAAAGATCCTAGGTATTGCAAATACCATCGTATCGTGAGTCATCCGGTTGGCAAGTGCTTTGTTCTCAAGGAGCTCATCATAAAGCTAGCACAACAAGAGCAAATTGAGCTTGACCTTGAAGAAACGGCCGCAACTCACGCTACTATGATTGTGTTTGCATCCTTCGATCCCGTGCCTCTCCAAGTGATGTAACCATGCTCTAACTGTACGGCACCTTCTACATAACCATCGCTGGGGGTAAGTGACCAAAATGCACTTACCGACGATGAAGAGGGGTGGACACTGGTGACCTACAAGAAGACAAGGAAGCTAATACCATAAGTTGCAAAGCAAAAGGTGGAACAAGTGAGAAAGCACTGTCGCCGCAACAATAGGAAGCCCAAGAGAAACGTAAGGGCTGCTAAGCCAACGTACGTTAGGGAGCCTATGGAGCAAGAGCCATGCATTCCCGTCTCCTTGTACGAGTAGTTTCCGAATGATTTCTTCCAACAGTGCACAACTGCTGCCTGTCACATGGTTGAAGTAGAGATAGAAGAACTATCAAAGAGCAAATTTATCGCCATTGAGGAAGAAAAAAATCCCACACCTGAAGAAAGCCTGGCATCATACTTTACCATTAAGGAGGCACGGCGATTGCCCAAAGAGATGCGAAAAAGCACTAGTAACGGTTTTGGCAAGCCCCGACGTCCACAAAGCGCAAGAAAGAAAAGATGAAGGCTTGAAGCTTCGACCACATGAATATGCTACATGTTGTGCTACCCATGAAACAATCAACTTCACTAACGAAGACTTGCTACTATGATCAAAGCCTCACAACTGTTATCTCTTCGTCTCTAGGTACGTAAGGGAGCACAAAGTCAACCGTATGCTTGTGGATGGTGGATCGGCCATAAACATCATGCCAAAGTCAACAATGACTACAATCGGCATCAAGGTGGATGAACTATCCCGAAGTCGCCTCCTAATCCAAAGTTTTAACCAATGAGGATAAAGAGCGATGAGCATGGTCCGCGTGGAGATGACCATTGGCAAACACGCTACTCCACGTGATTGATGCGAGAAATTCCTACAGCTTGCTCTTGGGAAGCCCTTGGATCCATGAGAATGGAGTAGTGTCGCCCACCCTCCACCAATGCCTAAAGTTTTACCGGGAAGGGGTAAAGGTGATACAAGGCGACACCAAGCCATTCACCGAAGCAAAGTTCTACATGGATGAAGACATAGTACACCGAACCTTCATCTTCAAAAGGCTTAACACGCCAACACCCCAAAACTCTATTTTCGAAAGGTTATCAAAACCCAAGAAACAAAGCAACAGGGCTAGCTCTCTTCCGCGACGATCGGCCTTGGAAAAACTCGAAGAAACCAAGAAGCCTTCTAGATAAAGGAAGACAATGCTAAAGGAAGAAAAGCTCGACAGTCTAGCAGAAAAGGACAACGTTCGAAGCTTGATTCTTTCAAGGATGAAACGCCAAGCAACCTTGGAGGTGGACACAAAATAACCACTGAAGGTAAGAAAGCGCGTCATCATCCACACCGGCCAATCTTCACGCCAACAAGCCCAAGGGGATGGCAGTGAAGAGATGGTCTAAGACGTCTTCCACATCACGATCCAAGAGGACGAAGAAGATGAAGTCCCCGTGGAGATGTCATTGCTGCACCACCACGGCTCGAGGGTGGGGGCAAGCCACGGTTGATGATCTCAAGGAGCACAACTTAGGCACAAGAGAGGAACTAAAGCCTATCTTCATAAGTGCACTACTAAGTGCGGACAAGATCGATAAATACTACCGACTACTCTTGGAGTACAAAGATGTCTTTGCTTGGACCTACAAAGAAATGCCCGGCCTTGACCCTGCCATCACTGTGCATCGTTTTGCAGTCAAGCTTGGAACACAGTCGATAAAGCAAACTCAAAGACGTTATTGATCCGAGCTCATCTCGTAAATTAAGACCGAGATTGACAAGCTAATCGAGCAGGCTTTATCCGAGAGGTGCAATACCCTAAGTGGATTTCCAACATCGTTATTGTCCTTAAAAAATCTGGACAAATACGTGTTTGCCTAGACTTCTAAGACCTCAACGATGCCTGCCCAAAGGATGACTTTGCCTTGCCAATCATCGAAGTCATGATGGACGTAACCACTGGCCACGAGGCGCTGTTATTCATGGATAGCTCATCTGGATACAATCAAAATTGCATGTCTCCCGAAGACGAGGAATTAACAATCTTCCACACTCCAAAAGGTATCTACTACTACAAGGTAGTGCCCATTGGTCTGAAGAACGCTGGAGCTAATGTTACTTAGACGACGTGGTTGTCAAGACCAAGAAGAGATCTAATCACTCGAAGAATTTATGAATGGTGTTCCACAAACTACGGCATTACAACCTCAAAATGAACTCGTTGAAGTGTGCATTTGGCGTTACTTTTGGGAAATTCCTCAGTTTCATTGTCAAGCACCATGGCATTGAAAGACCAATCAAAGATCAAGGTCATTCAGAGCATACCAGAGCTAACAAACCTACACGAGCTAAAAAGCCTACAAGGACATTCGGCTTTCATCAGATGCTTCATCTCCAACCTTTACGGCCCTTGACGAAATATTTCATCCAAGAAATACGCCTCAACGGCCCTTGACAAAATTCATCATCTCAATTCAAGAAATACGCCTCAACGACCCTTGAAGAAATGTTTTGTTCAAGATCAAACCTCTATGGCTCTTGAAGAAGCAATCTAATTCAAGATCAAGTCTCAACAACCCTTGAGTTAGAACATTCACATTCCAGGACTTCAAAACACGTTTCCTACATGTGACAAGCACATGCCTACAACGCGCCTTGAAGTGGGGGCATTTGTAGACATGTAAATTTCATTGCATATAAATGATGCATCACAAAGCTCCACGTGTCATATGACTCATCACAAATGGACCAGTCATCAATGACATGTGGTACAAATCAAGCAAAGGAAGTAGAAACTTCCCAAAAAACTCAGCAAACAAGGGAGAACCCTTCTTAGATTCAGCAAGGGCTAAAAATACTCTCAAAACCAGAAAGAAAGTTAAGGCATCTTCATAAAATAAAGCAAGAATTGAAGATTGCTCACAAAATCGGCAACAATGCCTCATAATTTTGGCCAAGGGAGTAATGTGGCTGAAATTAAGAAGCAAAACATCCCTAAATTCTCCCATGGATGAATTAGGACAAAAATCAAAGCCAAATCCACCCAAAGGCAAGCCTTGATAAACCTATAAATACATGGTCCTCCCACAAGCATAAGGGTCAAAAAATCTCTACACAGAAGAACCTCTGCCAAACCTTTGAAAACTAATACACTGCCGAAGTTCTCTTCTAAGAACATTCAATCAAACCCGAAGCTTTCTCTTGACCAAAGCCAAAGCATTCCCTTGAAGAATCAACAAGCACTTGCGCCGATTCCTTCAAGATTTCGTTGCAAGTTCATAAACTTATAACAACGTTTGATTCAAGATCAAGTCGCCAAGGCCCTTGAATCAAAAAAATCCCACACCTTTGCCGCAACCCTAACTTGAAGTGAAGACCATCCAAGCATTGTTTCAAGCTCAAAACTTGAAGCAATCGTTCAATTGTTCGTCCAAGATCAAGTCATCACGACTTTTGGATCAACAGCCTACGCATCTACATCAAATTTCAAGATTGAATAAGAGGAAAATTGTAAACAGAGATTGTAACCTACAAATTCAAATCAAAACAAATCTACTTTGTACACGTGTTCTCATTTCATTCGTTATAGAATTTTCGTGTTTACAATTGTAACCTACAAATTCAAATCAATACCAATCTACTTTGTACACGTGTTCTTGTTTCATTCGATACAGAATTTTCGTGTTTACAGTTTACTCTAGACCGATGAATGTGAAGAAGCCTTTACAAAGTTGAAGGAGTACATGTCGAATCTGCCACTCATGTCCAAACATGTTGATGGAGAGGAATTGTAGTTGTACTTGGCAGTGTCGGAATGTGTAATTAGTACTCCTCCACTTCAAGAAGACTCGAAGGAGCAGAGATTGGTGTACTATGTGTCCAAAGCCCTTCTTTTACCAGAGACCAGACACTTGAAGATGGAGAAACTTATCCTCACCTTGGTGAGGGTGGCTAGAAGGTTTGAATAATCTACATGACAGAATTTTCAATTCGATCCATCTTGCATAATCGATATTTATCATCTAGATTTACTAAGTGGGCCATTTAATTGGGACAATATGAAATCATATATCGACCCAAGACTTCAATCTAAGTCTAGGCACTAGCGAACTTTGTGGCATCATTTACTTTGGCTAGTCAAGATTCCCCATCTTTCACTCATCTGCAGTAGACTCTAAAAAATCCTCGTCTTTTGAAACTTAACGTGGAAAGATCATCAAATGTGAACGGAGCAGGGGTATGAATGGTCTTGATGATGCTAAAAGGATCTATACTTAAGTAAGCCTTGAAGCTCAGATTTATAGCAAGCAACAACAGGGCAACGTATGAGGAACTACTCATCGGACTTAGGATAGCATTATAGCTCCAGGTGAAAGGAACTTTTGATCCACTGTAACTAAACTTTAATTGTCAACCAAGTTAAGGGTGTCTATACCGCACATAATCTGACCATGGGGTTCTACTCAGCCAAGGCCAAGAGACTACTTGAGGGATTTAAGAAGTATGAAACTCAATAGATTCCTCATAATAGGAATAGTTATGCGGACTCACTCGTGAACATCGCATATACTGTGAACTACTCACTTCGACAAACAATCCCCTTTGAGTTCTTCACCACTTTGAGCATCCACAAACTAGAACCAGAGTTGGTTGCTGATATCGATACAAGAGAAATAGGATGGATGAGATCATAGACTACATTTAAGATGAGAAGCTTCCTGAGGAACACCACTTGTCAAAAAAATTTGTCCAAAAGGCTTCAAGATACATCATTGTGCGAGGAAGACTATTGACGGTCTTACTTGGGGCCGAGGATGGACCGATGTCATGTATGTAGTTTTGTTGAAAGTATACAAACTGATTCTACTAAAAACTATACAAATTGGTTCTACAAAAAAGCATACAAAACTGAGTCTACATATATTTGAAACTGATTCTGCCAAAAAGGTCGAGGAGACGTTGGATCGATGGCATGTATGTAGTTTGTTGAAAGTATACAAACTGATTCTACTAAAAACTATACAAATTGGTTAGACTAAAAAGCATACAAAATAGATTACATATATTTGAACCTGATTCTACAAAAATAATCGATGAGGGGTTCGACCGATGGCATGTATGTAGTTTTGTTGAAAGTATAAAAACTGATTTTACTCAAACTATACAAATTGTCTCAACTAAAAGTATACAAAATTGTTTCTACATATATTTGAAACTGATTGTGCAAAGATGGTCGATGAGAGGTTGGATTGATGACATGTACGTAGTTTTGTTGAAAGTATACAAATTGATTCTACTAAAAACTATTCAAATTGGTTCTACTGAAATGTATATTTAGACATCAAAATTTCGGTGAAATAAATGTTCACCAACACATTAAATTTTGACATGTCAGGGCTTACATGTTATGCACCATGTGTCTCTCAAATCGTTCACATGACAGGTGACTCATAAAAAATCGAACGAGTCATCAAGGGGGCACTTGTCAACACTTGGCGGAAATGAACTATTTGATTTGAATTTAATTTAACAAATTAATTAATTTAGATTTAAATCAAATGAAAATTCGAAACTAGGGAAGATTGATTTATTGACTTTTATTTAATTAAATCAAATATTAATTAGTGGAGTCAAATCACGAACCTAGTGCACGTCTTCTTGTGTTATTTGAAACTAATTCTGCAAAAAAAGTCGATGAGGGGTTGGACTGATACTAATAATAAAATATACAAATTGATTATACATATAGTTTCAAAAGTAACTCTGCAAAAATGATTTAGGAGGGGTTGAGCTAATGACACGCATTATTTTTATTAAGTTGTGTGGATTAGGCCCTGTTAACAAATAAAGCTGTTTAGGGTATGACTGGTATTGTAAAATTTTGTTTTCATGTTTTTTGGTGGGGCTTTAGTTGTTTTTATGTTTTGTTTCTCCTTGAAATGTTTAAAAACTAGTGAAGTTCCTTAAAATATATTGTGTTGTAGGCAATGTTCTAAAAAACACAAGGCGCTAATCGGGCGGCGAGCAGAGGCCTAGCGCGTAGTCGGCTAGGCGGGCGCGTAGGCGGATTTATGTATGTTTATTATATATATTATAAAATATGAGTATATTTGTAAAATTTTAGGGCTTTTTATGTTAGTTTTATAACATTTACTCAACCCACATATTTTAATTATTATTGGGCTTCGCTTATTTTCTTGATCAAGATTGGGCTTTGCTTTTCATTTAATAAACAACATTGTTTCTTTATATAAAAATAAATTTCTTATTCCTTAATGACATAGACGTGGCAAATAAACAACCACATTTCTCTTCCCACTTTAATTTCTTAAGCAGGCTGTGAAACAGAATCCCAGAAATCACTCCCACTTTAATTTCTTAAGCTCGTGAAACACAATCCCAGAAATCACTCTCACACACACTATCTCTCTTTCTCTCTCTCTCTCTCTCTTTCTCTCTCTCTCCGGAAACCTCTAGCAAAGCAACCATGGTTATCCTTCTCTCTTTCTCGTTCTTTTTCCAGAAACCTCTAGCAAAGGCAAAACAACCATAGCTATATTCAGATTCGGACGCAGATGGGAGTACCGATGCAGATGCGAAAGCCAGAGTTGCAGATCCGATGAGAGTTCGAGAAGGCAAGAGTTGCAGAACCTTCAACCCTGGCCAGAATTTCAACCGGCCTTGAGCACCGCCTAGAGCGCCTAGCGAAGGCCTAGGCAGCCGTCTAGATACCCACCGACTTTTGTAATGATTTCCCCAAAATCGGATCGGGAGACCACCGCTGAACGCCTAGGCGGTGCCTAGGGCGATTTTTAGAACACTGGTTGTAGGCCTAATTAACTGAACTATTCTAGGGGAATAGAGATGGGGAGGTAGGCGGCAATAAGAGAGAAAAGATAGAGATTTAATTGTGAGGTGTGTGTTGTATCACCCCATTGTCCCTTTATTTATAGTAGTATGATAGGTTAAATCCTTACCATAATACGATTACAACTCTAACATGATAATATCTATTAAAGAGAAAATTCCAAGATATCCCTAGATACACTAGGATTTACACTCCCCCTTGAGTATCTAAATATTGAAACAAAATATCGCATCAGCTCTTTAGCAGATAAGGTAGAATAGTTGATGAAGTCGTCGGCACAACGGGAGATTGTGAGTCTCAAATTTAAAGAAAGTATGCATTGGTAGTAAAACTCACAAAACCTCGCTATGGTAAACCCTAGGGCATGTGAAAACCCATAGACTAAGGAGAAAAGTGAGAAGTATGCTTAATGTCTAAAACAAACGTCATACAGGAGGAAAATAATGAACTCAAATGAGTATGATCATCCCAGGATGGGTGTCTCATCAAAACCTCGTTAGGTAGCAAAATCACAATGGGAAAAATGCTCCTAATCATAGGAAAAATAGTACATAAAGATCAAGTGAGTATGCTTCAGGATACTCCTCCTAAGTTAGACATAACTTCCAAATAAGAGAACTACAAGCAATTCAACTCAGATAATTTACGCATGCCAATTCCTTAGATGTGCTTCTAAAATGTAGACTTGGGAAATGACTTGGTAAAAAGATCGGCCAGGTTGTCCTGGGAACATATTTGCTTGACTTCAACGTTCTGATTTTGTTGTTGCTGGTGAGAATAAAAGAACTTCGACGCTATATGCTTGGTGTTGTCTCCCTTGATGTATCCCTTATTTAACTACTCGATACATGCTACATTGTCTTCAAAGATTGTCATAGGAAGGTCAACAACGGTAATAAAACTACTAGTGCTTCAATTATGTTCCATGACTGCTCTGAACCAATAGTACTCATACGATGCTTCATGCAAGGCGAGAATCTTAGCATGTTTTATAGAAGTTGCAACTAGCGTTTTCTTGGTAGACCTCTAAGATGTAATGGTGTCTCCAATTATAAAGACATAGCCCGTTTGAGAACGTGCCTTATACGGGTCAAACAGATAACCAGCATTTGCGTAACTAACGAGGCAGAAATCAACCCGAGGACAGAGGGGGCGGCCGCTCATCTCAAGGATTCATGGGTGTAGAACAAGCCCGAATCCATCGTACCCTTGAGGTAGCAAAAAATATCTTTAACACCATTCCAATGTCTGTGTGTAGGTGCATTGCTATATCTAGCCAAAAGATTAACAACGAAAAAGATGTCAGATCCAGTACATTGAGCCAAGTACAATAAAGCACCAATCGCTCTTAGGTATGGAACTTCGAGCTCCAAAATCTCTACCTCATCCTCATTGGGAAGGAATAGATCTCATTTAGCATCTAGAGTCCAAACTACCATAAGAGTACTCGAAGGCTTCGCTTTATCCTCAATGAAACGTGCAACACCTTTTGGGTGTACTTCGATTGATGTACTAGAATTCCATCCGAACAATGCTCGACTTGGATTTCTTTTTTCTAGTTTGACCAATTCATTTTACGTCAACATTCATCAACGAAGCGTGGTTCAATGTCATCGCTAAGCATGATGCTAGTAGCTATTATGTATGCAAATGCATCATCGACGATCATCTCATTTTGATTCCAAACCTCATCTAATACTACGTGGTGGACCGCAATCTCGCGATTCTCGAAAGGTCGGTATGTCTCGTTTAAGACATCACCGTAATCTAGAATAACCTTATGTGTTGGGACAGATGAGTAAGTAATGGTCGGATTCATACTAGGGTCACTAGTTTATACCATTTTCCTTTTCCGGGGTTGTAAATCCTTTGAACCAGGGGGTCTGTCACACTTTAGGGTAGGAGCAGATGATTGTCTAGCCGCCAATGTACCAAGCCGAGTGGAAGGTGTGGCCACCCCACCTTTGGGGATGGTTGGGCCTTCCCAGGCGATATTACGGCGTACTTTAGGTACGTCGATCCTTACAGGTGCGTTTGCAGCGGGTATATGTGATCTCGTCACCTTTGCTAGATTAGTAAAAGCATCTAGCCTGCTTTGAGCAATGCTCTGAAGATCTAGTATACGATGTACTTTAGTTTCAGACTGGGTAGTGCAGGGATCTAAATGAGACATAGTGGGAGCATACCACGACAATTCGTGGCGTTCTACAGAAATGTTAGCGTTTTTATCTCCTCATAACGACGGGAAAATTGTCTCATCTAATTGACAATCCGTAAAATGTGCGGTAAAGAGATCTCCTGTAAAGGGCTCTAAGTAGCAAATAATTGATGGCGAATCATAACCGACATAGATTCCCATTCTTCTCTGATGACCCATTTGGGTACGTAGTGGCATCGCTATTAGCACATAGATTGCGCACCCAAACACACGTAAATGTGAGACATCATGGTCGTATCTAGTAACCAACTGTAACGATGAATGAGGTTGGGTAATGGTAGGCCTCAGGTGGACCAACATAGCTACGTGTAATATTGCATAGCCCCAAGCAGATACCAGCAGTTTAGACCACATAACCAAAATCTCAGCTATCAATTGAAGGCACTTTATGAAAGCTTCTACGGGCCGTTTTTGGTGTGAACATAGGGTACATGATATTTAACTTCAATCCCAATGGACATGCAACTTCAATCCCAATGGACATGCAATAATCGTCAAAAGTCTGTGACATAAACTTTCCAGCATTATCCAGTCGAATCTATTTGATTGGATAATCAGGGTGGTGAGCCCTAAGCTTAACAATTTTTGCTAGGAGTTTCACAAATGCAGCATTGTGTGTGGACAATAAGCAGACATGTGACCAACGCGTCGATGCATTAACCAACACCATAAAGTATCTAAATGGTCCGGATGTTGGTTGGATAGGTCCACAAATATCCCCTTGAATCCTCTAAAGAAACTTAAGAGGGTTGTGAATAATCTTTTTAATTGAGGGTTGAGTATTCAATTTCCCCAAAGAATAAGCTTTGCATGGCAATAATCCAATATATAGAGGTAAATGATGCCCATGTGATGATTTTGAAGATACGGCGCATTATATCACGTCCGGGATGTCCCATAAGGTCATGCCAAAGCAGAAAATTGCTCTGGAACCTAGGCTTAGGGCTGACCACGTGGTGGGTCTCTATGCTTCCAATGGTTGTGATGTACAACCCACTCGGGAGACGTTCCAATTTCTCGTGAATACATTTTTGGCCATACTCGTAAGAAATGATACAAAGAAATTCAAAACCATTTTCTTCAGTGGTTTCAACATGATATTGATTATCTTGAATATCTCTAAAACTCAGCAACGTTCTTCTGGAACATGGAGAATAAAGGGCCTCTATAATGGTTAAGACAGTACCATTAGACAACATTATACGGGCCTTTCCATGTCCTTCAATCAGGTTGGATGAGCCTAAGAGGGTTGTTAGAGGTGCATTCTTAGGTACGAAGTTAGTAAAATAGTGTTGCTCACACAAGATGATGTGTGTGGTAGCACTATCAACCAGACAACTAACCTCCCTACTAGTCATACCTAGAAATAAATTAATTGAATCAGTCACATGCATAAATATAATTCCATTCATTCAATTAATCTATTGAGAAATAAAATCCAAAAATAATTATCCATAATTCAAAACAAACCAAAACCAAACAAATTATTCCAAAGACTTAGATATTCGGGATGTTTTAAATTGGCAAAGTTAGACTCATGACGGGAATGATACTTGACAATGGCCTCGGGGTAGCTTTACATATGCGTGATGAATGATCCTTTGATCCACAGTGGTAGCACATGTCCATTTCAGTGGAAGCCGATTAAACGGTAGTTTTTCCCTTGTTCTTGAAGTTTGGGGCCTTAGGGGCAAGGGCTTGGCGTTTCTGGGTCAAATTTCCTCCCTTGGGTAGGCTTTGGCTCTGTTGACCTTGGGCCCATGGGTGGGGTTGCCACCCATTACCACCGCCACGATAATTCTTTCATCGTTTGTGGCTACTAGAATTAGTCACATGCATTTCAGGCGAAGCAATTGAGCCATTGGGTCGAGCTTGATGATTTCTCATCAAAAGTTGGTTCTGCTTTTCAGCGAGAAGTAAAACAAAGATCAAATATGAAAATTTGATGAACTTCTGTACCCTATATCGTTTGTGGCTGCTAAAATTAGTCGCATGCACTTCAGGCGAAGCGTTTGAGCCAGTGGGTCGAGCTTGATGATTTCTCATCAAAAGCTGGTTCTGCTTTTTAGCGAGAAGTAAAACAAAGATCAAATCCGAAAATTTGATGAACTTATGTACCCTATATTGTTGCTACAAGACAATATTAGTGGCATTGAAGGTCGAGTAGGTCTTCTCGAGAAGATTCTTGTCTGTTAAGTCCACTTTACAGAACTTAAGCAGTGATCGGATTCTACAAACTTCAGAGTTATATTCATTCATGGAATTAAAGTCTTGGAAGCGCAAATGTTGCCAGTTGTGTCTTGCCTCAGGCAAGTAAATGTCTTCATAGTGATCGAAACGATCGGCTAGAGCAAGCCAGAGGGTGCGTGGGTTCTTCTTAGCGAGGTACTCGGTCTGCAGTGCATCATGGATGTGTCTTCGAATGAAGATAATTGTAGTAGCTTTGTCAGCTTTATCGACGGGGTTATCGTTAGTAGGTTCCTCGATGGTGGCTCTAATACCCTTGGTAGTAAGATGAAGCTTCACGTCTTGCACCCACTTCAGGTAGTTTCTTCAAGATACTTCCAGAGCAGTGAAATCGAGCTTGTTCAAGTTCGACATGTCCCTAAAACAAAGGGTACAATAAAAACGTGGTTAGTCATATGGTAAGCCATAGTCTGTCACATCCTGAGCATGCCTTCACCGTAGCACGATATTGTCCACTTTGGGCCCTGACCAGCCCTCACGATTTTGTTTCTAGGAACTCACACGAGAACTCCCGACCATGCCCTCATGGTTTTGTTTCTGGGAATCACACGAGAACTTACCAGTGGGTCACCCATCATGGGAGTTCTCTCGTGCGCTACTCGCTTAACTTCGGAGTTCCGATGGAACCCGAAGCTAGTGAGCTCCCAAAAGGCCTCGCGCTAGGTACAGATGGGAATATACATATAAGGCTCATAGGATCAACTCCCCTGGACAATGTGGTCAAGCC
The DNA here is from genome assembly GCA_024362995.1 of Heteromeles arbutifolia. Lineage (NCBI taxonomy): Eukaryota > Viridiplantae > Streptophyta > Magnoliopsida > Rosales > Rosaceae > Heteromeles > Heteromeles arbutifolia. Next base: position 15,639,364 of record JANCRC010000006.1, on the reverse strand, counting down.
CCCCCTTAGGGGCCCAAAGCGGACAATATCGTGCTACGACGGAGTCGTGCCTGGGAAGTGGTCCAACCCGGGCCGGGATATGACGTAGACATACATCGTAGAACATTTGGGTTCTATAGACATGTATTGGTTTAATTTAAACATGAAAGCTACAGGTTTCATGTGGTAAGTTTTGAATGAAAACTTTGGATTTCAAAGGCACTAAAAATGAAGCTACATGTTCAATTTAGTTTTATGAACGATTAGTTCATAAAGGAGGGGTTCTTACAAGAACACAGAATGCAATATGCTGATTTAAGTGTAGTGGATTTGAGTTGCTTCAGGAACTCAAGTGTGAGAGCTTCGAGACTACAAAAGGATGTTAACGGTTCATAGTAGAAAATTAAATTATTAAATCGTTAATGTCCAAAAGTGATCTTCAGGTCAATAATTTTGGATTAATTATCAGATTAATGGACTGCTGGTCACTTTTAATTAATTTAATAGATTGGGACCAAACGGGGTCAATCGTGGAAGCAAAAATAATGACAGACGGATCATATTAGCTTCGGTTAGCGATAAACCAAGTGATAATTAAATTAGATTTAATTAGCATAAACCAAACTATCCCAAATAAAATATTTAGGTATGATTTAGAACGCGGAGATGCCAAAAATTGGCATTTGGTAGAAAATGTAACACGGCCCACCTTATTAGACTGGCTGCTGTGCGAGTCTAAGCCCTACAACAAGGCTACAGGCTGTTGGGCCTCAGGGAGGGCTGTAGTTGCAGCCCAGTAATGGCTGCAGTCTATTGGGCCAGTCTTGGGGTGAGCCTAGCAGCAAGGGCTGCTGGTTTTGGCCAAAAAACAGGCACGAGAGCATGCCAAGCCCAAGGTTGGCGGCTTGCGGTTTGGTGCAGGGAAGACCATTGGAGGCCGGCTTTCGGGTTTTGGGCTAGGGCAGGTCAAGCCCAATAGTGCAAAGGTTGTTGGCGAGTTAGGCCGAGGCATGGGCGAAGCCTAGCAAGCAACAAGCTTACTGCAGGCAGGCCTGGGCACAGGACAAAAGGCCCAGCAGCTCTAGGTTTTGGTGTTGGGCCAGGAACACATAGGACAAGTCCAAGAAAGCTTCTGGCCTTCTCGGATTGGGCTGGGACTGCAGGCCCGTGAGTACCCTACCAAGCCAAAGGCCTAGGTTGTCATGCGGGAGTAGTAGAGCCCAAATGGCTGCTGTCGTGTGGTCCAAGGCGTCAAACAACGCCGTTCCCCTATGTGCTCCACGTGGCTAGGCTACAAGCCAGCTGCGGTGGTCAACGGTGGTGCCAGCGGCGATGAGCTGCAACCATGCCGTATATTTTCCAGTTTTTTCTTCTTCTTTTTTCTGACTTGTCTGGGGTTTGAAAAACCCTAAATTGCTTATAATATGCTTTGACTCACAAATTCTACATAGCAAAATAATAATTGCGTAATGCATGAAACATGTGTATATATATATATATATATATATATATATATATATATATATGGGTTCATGCATCATGGGGAATGTTTTCATGCTTCGTGGACGTTTCAAATATCTTACTTTATTTTAAGTGTATCTAATTGGCAGAAAACAAATAAAAGCCTTTGAATTTTGTAGAAGAAAGCCTTCTCCTACGATCCTTCAGTTCCTTAGCTTCTGGTAAGAGCCTACTAATAACATGTTGTAGGCCTAATTAACTGAACTATTCTAGGGGAATAGAGAGGGGGAGGTCGGCGGCAATAAGAGCGAAAAGAGAGAGATTTAATTGTGAGGTGTGTGTTGTATCACCAATTGTGCCTTTATTTATAGTAGTATAATAGGTTAAATATTTACCCTAATAATATTACAACTCTAATAGGATAATATCTATTAAAGAGAATATTCCAAGATATCTGATGAGTCAATTTCATATTATATATTCGACCCTATTCTTAGTATATTTTGGATATTATTTTGGAAGAATTTTGATACTTTGAATTGTATTTTCAATATAGGACTTAAAACTTCTTCTGGAGCAAAACATAATCAAATGGACAAATTTTGGAGTAATTCCATTGGAGGATATTCGTGAGTTACTTGGCGTGATCGTATCAAAATATCAGATTTTTCTACCAAGTGATGATTTTCTGGCGATAGAATTAAGGAGCGATGCGCTATGCTGGAAAGTGACGTTTTGGGCTTGAATTGCGTTTTTGGAGCTCAAGATGATCTCAGATGGATTCGTGGCCTTCTGGAGATGTGTTTAAAACGATTTTTATCTTTAAAACAAGCTATCTTGGGCTGAATTTGGAGGATATCTGAGGCTAAAACGCGGCTGAACAGTTTCTGTGCAGATTCTCCTAATTTAATTAGGATTCTATTTTCTAAGATATTTTATTATTATTTAGTTTCCTAGTTGGAATAAGAGACCTATGTTTTAGGGTTTGTGCGATGGCTTAGCAAAGCTTTGCCGTTCTTAGTTTTAGGTACGCTATCTTTTATGCAACTTTGGAGATACAGAGAATTGTTAGGGTTCTTGGAGATTTTCTACTTTAAGGTGTTTTCATTCTTTTTCTAGTTAATGATATTTTCTATGATTTTAATTATGAATATGCGTAACTAATTCCTGTTTGCTAGGGCGAAGCTTTGAGCCTTAGCATGAATATGTAATTTTTATTTAATTGCTTATGATTGATTGCATGCCTACTTTGAATTATTAATCACTATGATTAAAACTATCTAATCGTCTTAATGCCTGATCACCATTAGGATCTTTAGAAAAGTAATTTGATGCAATTTTGGTCGGAAGGTTCCCTGAAATTGATGTTGGCTTCTTGTGATTGATAATTGTAATTTCACTTAAGATGAACACCACGTCTTAAGGGTTGCATGGTTTTTCAAAGGGTTTTCATAAAGCATAATGAGTCTTTTATGTTCAGATTTGATTCGAACGTCCGGACGGGTTGCATGTTGGAAATACATTCTATGTTGGAGGTTCCAAGTAGAATATAACTTAGGAAAACCTAACCTTCAAAGTGGCTTGTGTAGATCATAAGTAATTGGTAAAAATTCATAGGATTGTTAACGGTGATGGCTAAACCCTAGTTTTTCTTTAAATTGATTTTAATTTAAAAACGTTTTCCTTCTTTGCTACTATTATTTCCAAACTTTCAGATTTCTTTTATTGTTAATTTAATCTTTTTAAATTTGAAAATCTCAAATCTTTGATAAACATCTGTTTTAATAGTTAATTAAGAATTAGTTTAATTACGAATTAGTCAAACAATCTTTGGGGACAACGACCTTGCATGAGCAATTATACTACAATTACCTTGTATTCTTACAAGTATTTTCAATGATTTTAACCATGTTTGCTCAGGTACTAAAAATCCTATCAATATCCTTAGATACACTCGGATTTACGCAATCACATTCTTATTCTAAATATGACTGCAACATATCGTATATTTTTGTCTCTATATATAAGGCTCCTATATGAAATACCGATTAATAATAAAAGGAAATTTTGTAGTGGATAATCGAGTAAACCATTTTTTATTTCTAGTAAACTTTTCAATTTGGTTGTGTTTGGGTTAATATTTGAACTTTGGACTTAAAGGAAGGAAAGCCCAAAAGAACTAAAGTGAGGAGACTTGCCCGAGGCCCAGCACCAAGCCTAGCCATCCATCTCAAAACAATATGACGGTTCCTCATTAATGCAAAGGCTATGTGCTGACAAGGGAAGTGACAATCGATGGAAATCAACCTACTCTCAGAAAGCACTTTCTAATGGCAGAACATGTAAAAAAAGATGATGACTCACTTAAGTGCTTTCGGGCAAAGCCTGCAACAGCCAAGACAAAATGCCTATAAAAGGGAAGACAGGGCCCAGAGACAAGGACACTGAACCAATCAAATAAATAAGCATACAAACTCTGCTCTCAAGCCAGTTCGTACCTTCCAACCCCTTTTTAGCAATAGTTCCCTTAGAAAGACATCTTTTGTCTAGTGTAAAAGCTCTGCTACCTTCCTTAGATGCCGTAGTATCAATTCCCTCGTGTAAACTTGTTTACCATCCGTCCTCGTTTTAGCACACAACCCTCTGTAACCACAAAGAGAAGAGACTGCAAGACGTTCAACCTTGCCCGACAAGGTGAAATCTTGCCCGACTCTCTTTGTCTTGTCTTTCAATTAATAGATCTTGTATTATGATGTATTCTCCAGTTGGTATTCAAGTCATTTCCAGTCATTCGATGATCAAAAGTTCCATTGGTTCTCAAATCTGGTCCATTTAGTGGTTTTTACTATCATAAAAGACTAAATGGGAATTAAACTGATAACTTAATCAGATCTGGACTTCCACCCTTTAAGGATACAAGACAACGAACTGAAAGTCCTTGATCTCAAGGCACATAAAAGAACTTAATGTAGACTTAACCTATCTACGACAATCCTTTGATAACAAGAAGTCAGAATAACTTGGAGTGCAAGTAATTGACTTAAACACACTTGTTCTACATCTGCCATACTGAGATGGCAGTGGCACACCTTAGCACTTAGTTTTGATTGTGAGCCTCAAGGCCTACACCTAAGGCCCCACAAAGGCACCTTTTAGAACTAACTCGGTCCTCCTCTTGCAGCCTCTCAACAAGCAGGATCCCGACAACCAACCAAAGTGCCAACTCCTTGGGGAGCTGTGTGCTCGAGCCAGGGACCCTTCCTAGCGAAATTCGTGCCCGAACAGATTGCCTCGATTTATTACTATATACATTATTCGAATTCTACAGCCAAACTGTCTGGACTCTTGGTTGGCATGGAATACACATGGAAAACTTATACCCTGTTTCTTCTCATGGAAAACACATCCTGAATATGTGTATAGAAGGATTTCTTGGAGAATTGGGAAATTAATTTACTCATTCCAGATTGGATGAACGGCATCGGTACATTGAAACAACTAGGAAATGATTTACGCAAATCCTATATATGAAGGTCATTCTAACGTAGAAAATTAACCCCTCTCGAGTCTTCAGCCTTCAGTCTTGAATACCTCCAAAAATGAGTCCATCCTTTAATGCTACATGTGCTCTTCCGCTGATGCTTCTAGTTGTTCATGTAACAACACTTGCCGAGGCGGGTTACTTCAAGAAGATAACTGTTCAAATCAACAATACTTTGGAAAACAACCAGGAACTTACAGGTCACTGTAAATCCAAGAACGATGATCTAGGCTTTTACACACTCCTTCCTAAGAACACATATGAATTTAGTTTTAAATGAAACGCTTTCGGAGATGGCACGCTATTCTTTTGCAGCTTTACGTGGCCGGAGGAACCCCAACTTCACTATTTCGACATCTACGACCAAAAAAGGGATGACTGTAGCAAGTGTTTCTGGGAGGTTTTCAAATTTGTCGCTTGTTTGTATGGTAACTGCAAAAGGTGGAACAATTCATGAGTCAGTGCTGAGATTTACTAGCTAGAACCCTCAATAAGCTTTTTATTACAGTACTCATTGATTATGATACCATGTGATTTTAGTTCGCCAGGAATAATGAATAATCTCTTCGATCTATTGCTTGATCGTCTCTTTTGTACTTTTTTTAATTTACAAGGAAGATAACGGTCCAATTTAATAATCATTTTAATTTTGGTTTTTGGGTTTTGATTTTTAGTTTTTTTTGTTTTTACATTTGGAGCCTATGCCTTTAGTTGGATTGATTGTTTAATCCTTTATTAAATTAATGGCATTACAAGAGAAATGGAGTTTTTTCTATTAGGAAGTTAGTTCTTTATAATCGCTCTAAGCAAGAAGGAAGTAGCTTACACTTGTAGTTGATGACTAAATTACGGGGTCTTAGTTTTTTCTACTGTCTCGTGCAAATAAGAGAGTAAGGCTAAGGCTACAAATGTAGTCCGACAACCAAGCCTTATATGAAATTTTTCAAATTTTCTCCATTTTTTGTGTTTTGACTTCCAATTTTTCATCTTTTGTGTGGTGCGGACTCACAACTAATCTCTATTTTTATAAAAAAAAAAAAAAAATGAAAAATCCTTTTCTTAAAGGTTTCCTCTCACTCTCTCTCTATATATATAGGGGTGGGGAGGGAGAGACAGAGAACATATAGGTTTCTTTTCTTTTCCTTTTAAGATAAGAGACATTCTTTGATGACAGAGGTGAGGGAAGAAAAAATTAGCAAAATTTTTTTTGTGTGAAATTACTTTAATGTTCATGATTTTTATTTTATTTTTATATTTACTCTCAATTATGCATGGAAGGTATAATAGTATTTTCCTTAGTTTTTGGTTGATAAAGAGTGTTCGATTAATAGGTAGTATAGATAACGTCGTTTATACTTACTTGACGCACCCTGATCCGAATATCCACGTGGAAACTAAAATCAAGGTATGATGGGGGAACACTCGAATGATGACAAAGCCATAAAGTGAAGGTGATGTTTAAAAAGTACGAATAAATTAAAACTTGAAATTAAGAAAAAAAGAGTGCGGAGTGTGGGGATCAACCCTTAATACAAAATAGGGAATGTCAGAGCATAGGTAAGAAGTGCAACAGAATTTAGAGTATTCCCATCCTAGGATGAATATTAATATAAAATAATCAAAATAACTTCCTACATTGTCAGAAGTGGATGTTAATAAATGCCAGTTATCCTTTTCACCACCAGCGTAAAGCCCCTAAGTCTTAAAGGGGCGCAAAACAGAAAATGTGAGCATGCAAGAACAAGAGTTTTCTAAAGACGTTTTTTTTTTTTTTTCTTTTGAAATATCGTAACCCATCGCTATTGGTTCCAAAATCATACTATATATTAAGTATGAAAATCAAGGCTCCAAATAAAACCATAATAATCCCAAGGATACGGGTACATGGCAAATATTTCAACAATATAATATACTATAATATGTTATGCTCATAAAAAAATGCAAGCACACGAGTCGATGTAGAAATCTGGCGCTAAGTACATCATATACGAATCCTAGTAACCTAATGCAAACTAGTACAGGTTGGCACCTACAATTGATGCAAAGTAATATAATGGTATATGTGAACATACACGTGAAGCTATACTAAAATTTATTTTCTAAAATTTACTTCCATTTCTCTCTCCTTCTCTCCCCAATCTTTCTCTACAACCGCCTAACCAAAACCCTCAAGATCTTGCCGACACCATCCTCTCCAACACCCCCCACCAGCACCGTCTCTCCTCCCTCCCCTCCTCCCCCATCCTCCCCTCGCACCCTCCACCGCCTCAACTCCATCCCCTTCCCCCACAAGACTCTCCTCATCGTCAACCACCTTCTCTCCTCCCTCCACCACCTTACACTCCAATTATTGAGGGTGCAAAATTATCAAATTGCCTATCATCTTGAATTGTGTGTCACTTGTTCATTATACGTTAGAATTACGTTCCGTTAGCACTCACGTGTTTGTATCGACAAGTACAATTCAAATAGCACATGAAAGAAGACAAATTTTCAAATTAACTCAAAATGTCCACGTACAATTTCCATTTAGCCTTTTAGATACATTTTTCATAATTAAACAACTTCAGAGAATAAAATACAGTAATCACATTTAAAAGCGCATGTAGTATACTTACATCACACAACTTTGGGGAATAAAATACAGTAATCACATTTAAAAGCGCATGTAGCATACTTACATTACACAACTTCGGGGAATACATGTAGTGACACAATTATTAAATAGATTAGGAATAAAAAAAATAAACACAATCACATTTAAAAGCGCATACACCATCATACTGCTAACTATACAAGGATTTAGTTGACCCAAAAAAAAAAACACTCAATAGATTTTCAATATATATATAGACTGCAGAAGTTGAAAACAATTTCAACTACCCTCGTAAGAATTAGAAAAGTAGTCCTTAATATCTTTCTAGTGCAAAAAAATATTTACAATATATTACCTTTCCTTTGTTGCAAATATTATGATGAAAAATAAAAACCCAAAAAATAAAATCATCTGAGCTACTAATACTTTTATCTGTAGGTGTTGTTCAGATTATGAATTCAGACTACACACTTTGATAAGAAAATGAAATATCAAGTTGATAAGTTAATTAGTTTACAGTATTCGGATTATGTGACTTTGATTCTCATATATAAGCAACACGTTGTTTTAGTTTGATACTTATAACATTGTTGATATATTGGTGTGAATACAATGGTTGTGGCTTACTATTTTATGAAAATCAAACTCATGAGATCCATCTATTACACTCAACAATTGGACTTTCCCTTATTTAAACTCAAATTTTTTGGCTTAATGTGCGAGTTTGATACTAACTTACAAGAGTTAAACTATGTGAATGGCCTAATAAAGTACTACTTTATGGATGCATATATGAGCTTAGCCAAGTTGAAATTAACATTGAACTCTCCTTATACACCCAAGTTCGAATCCCTCGCTCGTAACTTAAATAAATTTGGGCCTTGTTATTATACTCAGTGCTCTGTGGCATGGCTCATGAGTCATCGTCGCATACAACAATGGTGCTATAATCTATGTTCTTCCGCTGCTCCTGCTGCTGCTAATTGTTCGTATTTAAGGACTATATATAGTTGATGCATCTAATCCACCCGCTTAAAAACTAAAACACTTTGGAAGACAACGTGAAACATAGTCCATTGCAAGTCTAAGAACGACCATTTCCTTGTACATAACTTGCAGTTAAAATTTGAAAACTCGGCGCTTTTTTCTCTCTTTCTATATTGAGGATAAATTTTCCTTTCGCACAAAGCATCCTTGAACAACTCCAAAGTTAGTGTACACTGAAAAGGAAAAAGAAAAAAAAAGGCTAACCCCAATCACACAATGGCATTCTTATTTCACGTTTAATTATATCAAAACTCGAACTTAATAGAACAAAATAATCCATGAGTGACTATTACTCGGTGGATTAGGATTTAAAAATAAACATAATCACATTTAAAAAGTACATAGTATCATACTGCTAACTATACACTAATTTTCACTACTTTGTATAGACTGCAGAAGTTGCAACTTCAGTTTACCCTCTTACGAATTAAAAAAGTAAATTGTAGTAATCATCTTTCTAGTGAAAAAGATGTACAAGATATTACCATTTCCTTGTTGCAAATAATACGTGGAAGAATTGGAGCCCCAAAAAATCATCAGAGTAACTAAAATCTAGGGATGTGTCGTACACTTTCACCGAGTACCATCTGTCAAAGGAAGATCTGCATCGCTTTTCAGAAGATTCGTAGCATCTTTTGAAGGAAGATTGAAAGTTGGAGACGGAAGAAAGTCCCTATCTTGCTCATTAGACTCAAAAAGCATCAACACAACTTCCCAAGTTGATGGACGGTCAAAAGGGGACATACTTGTGCAGATCAAAGCAATTTTTAATACAGTAAGCATGTGATCAACAAGTAGTCTGTCTTGAAGATTTAACCGACTATCGAGTATCCCAGATGTCAATGAATGGTCTTGAACATAGTGTCTCACCCAGGTGACCAAGTCGCCTCCTTGATCTAGTGAATGGACTGGAGTTCTTCCGGTTAGCAACTCTAATAGAACAACCCCGTAGCTATAGATGTCACATTTTTCTGTAACCCTCATGGTGTATGCATACTCTGCCATGAAGAAGAGTAACATTAGAAACCATTCAATAAACAATTGGGTGCAGAAATTATTGAAACCAGGTTTGTATAAGATCTCAAGGGATGGGTTGTATGTATGGGTTGTCATCCTCACTTTAGCTAAGTCATAGGCTAAAGTGATGGTCTTAACCCTATTTTCATGACTTCCCATAACTTGTCATTCACCTTACCTCCTTCTTGTCAACCTTTCTTAGTTGCTTGTAGAAGCTTCTTTCCTTGTAATTAGCTTTTGGCTTTTCCTCTTGTTAAGGCAGATTTTAGGGATTGTGTTGGAGTAGTTAGCCTACAATTTCTTGTAGCTTCTTTTCGGCTCTCTATATGAGTGGCCTCTTTTACCTTGTAATTTTTACAATGAAATATACAACAAATATTTGAAACCAAAACTCAACATGGTATCAAAGCAGGAACCATAGGGTCCTGACTCTGTTCTTTTTTTTTTATTTCTTTGTTTGGTCATCCTCCATAGAGATGGCAGAAGAAAATGCATCGAGTGCTGATAGTGCCTCATCCTCATCCCCCAACTTAACTCAAGGGGGTGAGAACAACCCAAATCAACGTCCCTGCTCGGTGCTACTGAATGAGTTCAACTACCTTCCTTGGTCAAGAGCTGTGTCACTTGCTCTAGGAGGAAGATCGAAGCTAGGGTTTATCAATAGAAGCTCTGAGCCCCCAGTATCCACTTCACCAACCTATGATGCATGGCACGCCACTAATCAGCTTGTTATGTCTTGGATACTTAACTCCATGGAGCCAAAACTGTTTAAGCTTTTCAGCTACTCAGAATCTTCTCTTCTCCTATGGGAATCTGTTAAAGACATGTATGGCAGCCAAAATAACTCAGTTCACATCTTTCAACTAAAGAAGAATGTTGCTAGCTTAAAGAAAGGTGATCTCACCTTTGTTTAACACCTTGGAAGTATGAAATCCATGTGGAATGAACTCGATATGTACCGTCCACACACAACTGATTCCGCTGTGCTACTGAAGAGGGCTGATGAAGACAAGGTGTTTCAACTCTTGGCAAGCTTGGGAGCTGAATATGAAGACCTACGTAGTCATTTGTTAATGACTCTAGAGCTGCCCTCATTAACCAGTATGTGTCATGCAGTCCAGAGAGAGGAAACTCGACAAAGAGTGATGAACATTGAGCCCAAATCCAACCCTGAGGATAGGGTTTTCATGACAAATCACAAAGTAACTGGTGATAGGGTGCTTGGGAAGAAAGTAGACTGGAAGTGTTCTTATTGCAACATGAAGGGACATTTGAGAGAAAAATGTTGGATTCTTCATCCGGAGTTAAAGCCTAAGTTTGATATGGAAGGCAGGATGATCAAAGATAGAAAGGGAGGAGTCACTCCAAAAGCATTTCACTCAGCTTGCTCCATAGCTAATGAGATGGCCAATTTCTCAACAAATCATATGTCCTTGATCAACGAGTTTGCTGCTTTTCTTCAAAAGAAGCAAGAAAGCACTGAGCATGATGAAGTGACGACTGAAACCCTACTGCAATGCTAGGGAAATTTGCTGGATTCTTGGCTGACTCAGAGAACACCTTGAAAGGCAACATTCCAGGTATAATTAGTGCATTTTCCACTGCTCTTAATGCTAATGTTATTCATGATTCTTGGATTATTGACTTTGGTGCCATTGATCATATAACTAATAAGCCCTTGAGTCTCCATGAATTTCAAAAAACTATTGATCCAATCTATGTGTCTGTTGCAAATGGGAAAGGGGAACCTATTCTAGGGAAAGGAAAGATTAGATTGCTGAGTGAGCATACTGATTCCACTGCTCTCTACGTACCTTCTTTTCCTTTTTAGCTCATGTCAGTAGGAAAAATCACAAAAACTTTAGACTATCTTGCCATATTTTCCCCTTACAATGTTGTGTTTCAGGACCGAGTTACACAGAAGAAGTTTGGTGAAGGGTTCTTCTTAAATGGACTCTACTATCTCTCAAAGAAGTCCAATTTTGTCAAAAAGCTCAGTGTCAACTTAAGTCAAGTTCAAGAACACCAACTCTGGCACCAACGCCTTGCCCATCCTTCAGACACTGTGATGACCAAGTTGTTTCCCATTTTTTTGTAAAAACACACTTGAGTGTGAAACTTGTCAAATGTCAAAAGCCACTAGACTCCGTTTTGCTTCCTCTAATTCTAGAACCAGTAGACTTTTTGAGCTTGTTCACTCAGATATCTGGGGCCCTTCTCGTGTAGAATCCTTTGATGGGTATAGATATTATGTTACCTTTGTTGATGACTATTCTAAAGTGACCTGGTTGTACCTTTTAAAACTCAAAAGTGATATGTTTGATGCTTTTAAGGACTTTCACAATCTAATCACCAATCAATTTTCGACTAAGTTATATATGTTAAGATCAGATAATGGCACCGAGTACACTTCCAATAACATGAGTTACTTGAGCAATACGCCACAACAAAATGGTGTGGTAGAGAGAAAGAATCGAGACTTACTGGAGAAAACTCGATCACTTATGATCCAAATGAATGTTCCTAAGAAATTTTGGTCTCTAGCTCTACTCACTGCCACTTACATCATTAACAGACTGCCAACTTGAGTGTTGAATAATAAATCTCCCTTTGAAGTCATGAAGGGCAGGTCCATAAACTCGTCTCACCTCAGGACCTTTGGGTGTACGTGTTATGTGCACCTTCAAGCTCTTCATCGTGATAAACTCGACCCTCAGGCTGTCAAATGTGTGTTTATGGGATACTCCAGTTCTCAAAAGGGTTACAAAGTGTACAACCCTAACACTGGGAAGCTGGCAATCTCTAGAGATGTGTGATTTGATGAATACTCACCTTATTTCCACAAAGGTTTGGAGACCAATCCCAATAAGGAAGATCTTATAGACCTATTTCCACTGCCTACTCCAGCAGAAGTTCATGAAGTCACTCCTGCTCATATCAGCACTGAGAATTCTCAACCCACTGAGAGTGTAAGTAATGCAGCGCCAAGCTCATCTAGACCATCAGAAGCTCAACCAAATCAGCAAGGTATAAGTGCACCAAGAAGAAATCCTACACGAGATAGACATTCACCAGTGAGGTTACAAGAGTATGTTACTTACACTGCAAGGCATCCTATCTTTGCTGCCATTTCTTATTATAGATTCTCATCTTCTCATGCTTCTTTCCTTAAAAAATTGTCCCACACTTTCGAACCAAGGAATTTTCATGAAGCCACCTGCATGCCTGAGTGGCAAGATGCTATGACTAAAGAGCTCCAAGCTCTGAATGACAACCAGACATGGAGTGTGGTGGATCTTCCAAATGGCAAGAAGGCAGTGGGAAGTAGGTGGATATATAAGACCAAATTCAACTCCAATGGAAGCATTAAGAGACACGAGGCACGGTTAGTAGCTCAAGGCTTTACACAAACCTATGACATTGACTACAAGGAGACCTTTGCTCCAGTTGCCAAAATGAACACTGTGAGGGTATTGTTGTATGTGGCAGTCAATAATGCATGGCCCTTCTTCCAAATGGATGTGAAGAATGCATTTCTTCATGGGGATCTTCAAGAAGAAGTGTACATGAAGTTGCCCCCGGGTCATCCAATAGAAAAATAATCAAACAAAGTCTGCAGACTCCACAGAGCCATATATGGTCTCAAACAGTCCCCTCGAGCTTGGTATTCGAAGCTTAGTTCAGTCCTTGAAGCTGTAGGATTCAAAAGGAGTCATGCTGACTCTTCTTTGTTTGTTCAAAGTGGCATTGCTGGCAAATTAGTTGTGCTTATATATGTTGATGACCTGATTCTTACAAGTGACAATATAAGTGAAATCAAGGCGCTTAAGCAGTCACTTCACCAAAAAATTGCCATTAAAGACTTGGGACCCTTGAAATACTTTCTTGGAATTGAGGTGGCTACCTCTTCAAATGGATCGCTCTTGAATCAAATAAAGTATGTTCTCGATCTTCTAGATAAAGCTAACATGATGGAGTACAAACCAGCTCGGACACCCTTAGCTAGCAAGCTTCAGTGGCATGAAAAAGGTGAACCTCTCTCGGACCCTAGTGCTTATCAACGAATGGTTGGGAAACTTATTTATCTCACAATTACTAGGCCTGATATCTCATATTCAGTTAGCCTAGCCAGTCAGTTTATGCACTCTCCTACTTTAGTTCACTGGGAAATCCTCAAGACAATACTTCGATATCTCAAGGGCTCAGTAGGTAGGGGGATAATTATGAAGAACAATGGATCAAATCACATTTTGGCCTACACAGATGCTGACTGAGCTGGAAACGCCCTTGATCGAAAATCCACAACAGGTTTTTGCACATTTGTTGGAGGAAATCTTGTCACTTGGAAGAGCAAGAAACAAACTATTATTGCTCGATATACCGCAGAAGCTGAGTATAGGGCCATGGCAGCAACGGCCTGTGAACTGATATGGTTGAAAGGTCTTCTTTCCAAGCTCGGATTCACAAGCATGGCACCTATGTCCTTGTATTGTGAACTCCAAGCTACCATGCATATTGCATCCAATCCAGTGTTCCATGAAAGGACCAAACATATTGAAGTTGACTACCATTATATTCGTGCTCAAGTTCAATCCAAGGTGATAGACACCGTGTTCACATGCAGCCACGGTCAACTTGCTGATTTATTCACAAAAGCACTGAACTCTACTCAGTTGCAACGTTTGTTGTGCAAGCTTGGATCAATCAATCCCTTTGATCCAGCTTGAGGGGGTATATTGAAATCGGGTTTGTATAAGATCTCAAGGGATGGGTTGTATGTATGGGTTGTCATCCTCACTTTAGCTAAGTCATAGGCTAAAGTGATGGTCTTAACCCTACTTTCATGACTTCCCATAACTTGTCATTCACCTTACCTCCTTCTTGTCAACCTTTCTTAGTTGCTTGTAGAAGCTTCTTTCCTTGTAATTAGCTTTTGGCTTTTCCTCTTGTTAAGGCAGATTTTAGGGATTGTGTTGGAGTAGTTAGCCTACAATTTCTTGTAGCTTCCTTTCGGCACTCTATATGAGTGACCTCTTTTTCCTTGTAATTTTTACAATGAAATATACAACGAATATTTGAAACCAAAACTCAACAGAAATGAAAAACAAGCACGAACTAAGCAGCTGCAGAGCGAGACAGAGGTCAGTATACAAAAGAAAATTCAACACGTTCGCATAAAAACAAAAAGTCAGCCAGCCATGAAGAAAATATCATGTTTGCCAGTACAAGGAAAAATCAATTAAACAAACATGTTCCCATTTCTGCTGTTTCCTTTCGTTCTCAAAATTAAATACATCGGAAACATCCTTATTCGAGGAAAAATGAAGGGTCAAGAAAGTGGTTTCCATTGAATAATTTAAGACTATTAGCTCGAGTTTTTATTTTCCCTCTTGTCACATCTCTTCAATAACCAAGTAGTGGTTGCTACATTAGATATCAATATGGAGAAAAAATGGATTTCCTTTTCTACTTTAAGACATGTAAACAAAGATTTTTAATATTTAATATAATCATTAAAAATTAATTAATTAGTTGTTTCAGCGTTAAAGAATACTTTTTCTTCAGCAGTATTCTCAGAGAAAAAGGTGATTAATTAACTATTCAAGTAATAAAGAATACCACAAGGCAAGCTTACCAGGAGCAATATATCCATACGACCCTGCAACTGCTGACATTGATTTTGAATGAGGCATATCAATCACTTCGGCCAAACCAAAATCACCAACATGGGCTTCAAAGTTCTCATCTAGCAAAATATTGTTGGACCTTATATCACGGTGGACAATCCTGGGTTTGCAGTCATGATGTAAGTAAGCAAGACCTTCAGCAGCTCCTAAAGCAATCAGAAAACGTGTTCGCCAGTCCAAGCTACAAGATTCACCATGAAGCAATTCACCCAAGCCACCCTTTGCCATGTACTCGTAAAGAAGTAGATTGGAACCCTGGTGATAACAGAAACCATACAGCTTCACAATATTCCGATGCCTTATATTTCCTAAGGTCTTAATCTCAGCCTCAAAACTGTTTTCAATGTTATTGCTCTCCCGGTTAGATGACAACTTCTTAACAGCAATAGTCTGTCCAGTTCGCATTACTGCCTTATAAACTATTCCACAAGCCCCCCTTCCAATAACATAGCTTTCATGAAAGTTGTTTGTCGCCTCAACTAGAGAACGTAAATCCCTCCTTTGGAGGTAAGTACATATCTGTATCAGGAGATAGAGCATCCTTATATTGCAAGCAAGGAACCCTCTGGCCTGGACGTCTCATGAAGTATAAGATAACAGCAATTAAGAGAAACACCACCTACAGCAGCTGCAATTACTGTAACAATTTTACTGCGTTGAGTAGCCACACTTTCTAGAGATGGAACAGATTGAGGAGATGAATTTACATTGCAACCACCAAGCGATCCGCCACAGAGCCCTTTGTTATCAATGAAGCTGCTAATCTCCATGTTCTGAAACAATGGGGTGGAAGGTAAAGCTCCAGTAAGGTCATTGTATGAGAAGTTGCACCCTAGTAAGCTTGACAGACTCTCAAATGTGCTGGGAATTTCACCAGTCAAATGGTTGTTATTGAGCAAGAGGAATTCAAGTAAATTAAGATTTCCAAGTGCCGGCGGTATTCTCCCAGTGAAATTATTAAAACTGAGATTCATTGCAATCGGCAAGCTTGAAAGAGAACCCAATTCCGGTGGTATTTCACCAGAAAACAAGTTAGCACCCATCTGCAACTCTGTCAAATGGGAAAGGTTTCCTAATGCAGCTGGTATGTTTCCAGTGAAATTATTTTCTGAAAGCCTGAGAAGCTCTAATTGCAAAAGTGTTCCCAGCTCATCTGGCAAAGCACCTATGAACCTATTTCGACTGAGATCAAGTCGCTGAAGCATCGTGCAGTTAACAATTTCCGGTGGAATCCGCCTGGTGAGCAAGTTGGATGATGTGTTGAAAGTCACCAGTTGAGACAGATATCCTATTTCCTTTGCCAACTCAGATGTAAAGTAGTTGTCTGAAATATGAAGCCTTTGCAACTTTTGGCAGTTTCCAATCTCTGAAGGAATTGGACCAGTGAATTTGTTCTGGTTCAACCCAATTGCAGAAAGGTTTGGCAAATTGCATAGCTGCGAAAGGAAAGCTCCCAGTAAGCATGTTTCCAACAAACGAAGTTGCACCAATGATCTGCAGCTCAAGACTCCGGACGGAATATGATGGGTGCATATTTTCATATATTTTTATCATATATTTCTTTTGGATTTTGTATATATGAATGGGTTAAATGCATTAATTTATATTGTTTTAATTTACAGGCATTCAATACGGGAGTTACGTGAAAAAGAAGTAAAAAATGAGCTTTTTGGGTGTCTAGAGCAATTCCAGTGGAGCAATAGGCTAATTAACTGCACCAAGACATATGCGTTACAACAAGAAGATGAGACTGCAACGGTTTTGAAAATCAAATGGACATGGGAGTGCTATTCAATGGAATTTAGGAGGGACTTAATTTATAGTTTTTATTATTTCCGTTTATTTTTCCTTTTCTTTAATAAGGTTTTAAAGTCCATTATGCTTAAGAGTTTAGTGGGGTTTTAATTTGATTTCAATTAGCCTTGAATACCTTTTGCCGTGAGTGTTATATTAAGGAGGTCCATTCTCCTTGTTTGGGGTCAGCCAACAACTAGAAAAATAATAAGAAAGCCACCAATCCACCAAAACATTATTTTAGATAGGGGGTTGTGGCAAGGAAGGGAAAAGAGGAAGAGCTACATTAGAGTTTTTCTTTGCTAGGGCTACGATGTAGCCTGATCATGAATACTTAATTGCCTTGTGGCATTGTTATTATCAAGTTTTTCATCTTTATTGAGTATCTTTTGCTATTCGTAATGCGCTTGATTTTTATTTAGATGCTTGATCACCATCTAGGTTTAAATTAGGTAGATTTGATGCAAGTTAAAGTAGATGTCATACTTAACTTGGGTTTAGCTTCTTGCAATTGATACCATAACCACCTATTTGTAGACGCCATACAATTAGGGTTTGTGTGATTTTCCAACGATTTCCATAAAGCTTAATGGGTTCTTACTTGTTTAAATTCATCTAGATGTCATACAGGGCTAACATGTAAGGATACTTTCGATGTAACCAGATGCCATGGCCGTCAAATAATTTAGGGAAAATCAATCATCAATATTGGGGAACTACTTGAGCATAATATATTAAGGGAATTAAGTAGAATTGGCTACGGTGAACTCGGATGCCCTAGGTTTTATTTTCTTATAATTATAATTTTATTATTTCATGTATTTTATTTTAAAGTTATATTTCACTTTTAGTTTAATTCAAATCTTCTATCTTTTCCGTTAAAGCTTCCCAATTATAATTTGTTTCAATTTAGTTAGTAAGATTTTTAGAATCAATTCGATCTCTGTGGGACGATATTCGTGCTTATATGCTATACTGTCATTTGATTCGTATACTTGCAAGCACAAAAATTCGAGACTTAATGAGCCTAATATCGGTTATCTAATTTTCGCAACAGAATATTTCCATTAAGATCATTATACTCCAGGTTCAACAAAATTAGACTGGAATATTGACAAATATATGTAGGTATTCTTCCTGTCAGTAAGTTATCGGATAAATCAACTACCCACAGTTGGTTGTGAAGTCCAAGCCCCCATGATATGCTACCGCCTAGAGAATTGTCAAACAGCTGTAACTGGTACATCTGAGTCAAATATCGAAACCCATCGGGAATAGAACCTTTGAGATAATTAATTGAAAGGTTCAGCTTTGTCAGGTTCCCCAAGCTACTCAGTTCATTTGGAATCACACCAGTAAGCTGGTTCTGGAAAAGATACAGTAAGGTTAGACCGTTTATCTTACTTATCTCTGATGGGATCTCACCCATCAAACGGTTCTCAGAGAAATCAACCTCAGCTGCCAAAGAAAGATTTCCAATTTCCCATGGAATGGTTCCATTCAAGCCATTCCTGCAATGGCGTGTTTACATATAGGGAATGGGTATGGAGGAATGGGAGTCATTTCGCATTCCTGATCATTCCTCTGTTTACTAACACTTGGGAATGAAAAAAGTGTGTGGGACCCACTTGATATGGGGAATCAGATTCACCAAACTCCTGGAATTCAATTCTCGACATTGAGGTGGTAATTGAATTCCCCAAAATGAAGCCTATCAGGAATCCACCTTTTGTACCAATATTACCCCTATAGTTTTTTTCTAATTCCGAAACACTCCTCGCAGTTTTCTGCAACCCCAGACCACCCTCTCTTCTGTCTTTCCCGAATCAACCACCATGAACGGACACAATAATAACCGTACCCACCACGCCTATCACAACCCCTCCTAAAACCACCACAAATATAACAGCCACCATATGTAGAATTATCGCACCCATCCTCAACTTCAACAATCAAAATTTCAAATTTAGAGTAAATGAAAAGAAGAAGAAAAAAAAAAAGAAAAAAAAAAACCCATCAGCCAAACATCATACCCACTACGATCGGTAGTAGGCGATCCGCTCAGGAAGCATATATGAGATCTCTGAACTTCGACCCACTCACCGGCTTTAACAGACGCGTTGGATTGAACGGCGTTACGAACAATCGCGGGAGTAACCGAGAAAGCGAAGAGGGAGGGCATGGAGGAGAGAGATAGAGGGTTTCAGAAATTGGGGCTAGGGGCGGTGGCTATGGGGGTAAGTGGGGTGGAGGGCAAGGAAAGGCGGGTATGGGGGAGGGCTGTTGCGGCTAGGAAAATAAGGCCTTTAGGATGAAAGGCCGGTGTGGGGAAGACAGACACAAGGGTTTTGGGTACAAAAAGAAACCTCTTTAATTAGGTTTTATATAGATTAATTTTGGTATCTAAAATTAGTTTGATTTTTTTTTTTTGAACAATAAATTAGTTTGATTAATTAGTATAAAAATAATTTATTTATATAAGGGCAATTTAGTAATCAAGCTAGTTTTAATTCCGATTCTAGTGAATTAGTAAACAACTTCTATAGAACCAACATCATTCATCTCCGATTCCAGACAGTTTTAGTAAACAACTTCAACAAGAATCTGATTCTACTTCCACCTCATTCCAATTCCTCCTTAATCTAATTCCTCCTCAATTCAATTCCTCTCAATCTGATTACGAATTAGTAAACGTGCTATAAATGTACAACTTCCTCAATGACTTAAGGTTCCCAATTTCTGGAGGTAAAGGCCGCACAAGATTGTTATGATACAAAGCAATTGTCTCAAGCCTAGAGCAATTTCCAAGCTCCTTAGGTATAACACCTGAGACCTGGATACCGCACAGAACCATATCTGTCAAGCTCTGAAGCATCCCAAGCTCCTTAGGCAATTCCCCTCCTATAGAATTTTTGGCAAGACCAAGCAATTGCTCTCACGTTCACCTATTTCAGCTGGTAGGCTAGCAGAAATAGCATTTTGCCCAGCTCTAAACGTTACCAGATTCTTCAGATTCCCAAAAGAATGAGATATTGAACCAGTAATATTGTTGGTCCATGTTAGGTTTCCTAGTTTAGGATGTAATTATTCTTCCCTTATTATTTCCCATATTTGTATAGGGTTGTATATATACCTTTGTTTGAGATGAAATACATTTGTCACTGAAAATCATTCTTTCTTTTTGGCACCAGAGCCAGGTTAGAAAACATCGAACCCTAATTATTATTTTTCTGTCGTGTCCCTGATCAATTGCGGCGAGCAACGTAGAGTTGTTGTTGCCCGTTTCCTGATTGATTGCAGTGAGCAACTGAGAAGTTGTTGCTGACCCGACAATTCGTCTGTATTATCCCAAAGTCGCTGCAGGTTTTTTCTGCCCAGCTGGTATTAGTCAATACCAAGTTCCAAAGTTCCATCCACGTTGCAGGCAAGCGAGATGGCTGAAGAAAAGGGGGCTGGTTCTCAGATTGTTCATGCGGCTACCCCAATTATGGTGCAGTCAGAGAATTCAAACTTTAATACTGGTATGGTTTTGGATGAAAAGAACTATGATTTATGGGCTCCTCTCATTCAAATCCATATTGCTGGAAGCAAGAAGATGAGATATCTTCGTGGGTCTATCAAGGCACCTAACGAAGACGACCCTAAATATGATGATTGGTTCTCTCAAGATCAAAAAATTAAGAGTTGGCTTTTGTCTTCAATGAAGCCTGAGATTATGAAACGGTACATTCGGTTGTCTACATTGAAGGAAATTTGGGACTCCCTTAAGGCAGCCTACTTTGATGAGAATGACGAGGCTAGAATTTATTCGTTGAATCATAAGGCATCACGTCTTCGTCAGAATGGCCGACCTTTGGCTACCTATTTCGAGGAGCTAACTAAGATTTTCCAAGAATTTGATCACTTTAATAAAGTATCCATGGAGTGTGGAAACGACATCAAAGTGTTTCAAAAATCCACTGAGAGACAACGAGTCTATATGTTTCTTGGTGGTCTCGATGATGGGTTTGAGCAGGTACGTGGAGAAGTGTTGAGGAAGGATCCCCCACTCGGCCTGCAGGCTTTTTATGCATATGTTCGTCGCGAAGCTGATCGAAATGAAGCAATGAAGACAGAGGTTGACAAGAGTGAACTCGCTGACATGGCAGCAAAGGCCCGTGGATCATCATTTGGGTCGAACTGAGAAGGGTCACAAACTCGGCCAGGACAAACTCGGCCTAGCCAGACAAGCCGGGATCGTCCCCAAGGTAAGTGCCCACACTGTGGCATGACAGGACACTCCAAGAGTCGTTGTTTTGAGTTGATTGGATATCCCGAGAATTGGGATAAAACCCGTGATCCTCGGTGCAACAAATCTCGAGCCTCTATTGCAGAAATTAAGAATGATTCGAACCAGATAGCGGACAAGGCATCTACCATGATTGCTACAGCAGGTAATGATGGTAAGGCACTAAGTTCTTCTACTTCTGTTATGAATAATACATGGATAATTGATTCCGCAGCTACTAAACATATGACTTGTGATTCTAGACAGGTTCCATCACTAAAAACATCCACACAAACTGAGGTCAATGTTGCTAATGGTAATGTCGTCCCTGTTATTGGGGAAGGCACTGTTTTCCTTTCTGATACCATGAAACTTGACACTGTTCTCATGGTTCCCTCTCTAAATTATAATTTGTTGTCTGTTGCTCAAATAACCCTTGCCTTACATTGTTTGGTTATTTTTTGGCCCTATTTTTGTGTTTTTAAGGATATCCGAACGCGGAAGGCAATTGGTTATGGTATTAGAAGAGGGAAACTTTATTACTTGGAGTTGACCACCAGTAGTTCTAGCTTGCTGACTCAAGCTCTTTCCGTTGATGATTCTCAAGGGGATACTAATAAAGTGTCAGACATCTGGATGTGGCACCGACGCCTTTGGCATGTTTCCTTTGGTTATCTGCATAAGTTATTTCCTAGTTTGTTTGTCAAGAATGATGCTTCTCAGTTTAAGTGTGATGTTTGTGAAATGGCTAAGAGCCATCGAACCTCATTTCCTCCCAATTTAAATAAAAGTACCGTTCCTTTTATGATTGTGCATTCTGATGTATGGGGGGACCGTCGAAAATAGCTACTCTTGGTGGTGCTCACTGGTTTGTTACTTTTATTGACGATTGTACTAGAATAACTTGGGTTATTTTGTTAAAGTCGAAAAGCGAAGTTAGTTCGGCCTTTCAACGGTTCCATAAAAGGAATATCCAGGTTCTTAGAAGTTACAATGGGGGCGAATATGTTAATATGGAACTTTGTTCCTTCCTAGAATTGCATGGTATTGTTCATCAGACCACGTGCCCGTATACTCCTCAACAGAATGGAGTTGCCAAACGAAAAAATAGACATCTGCTGGAAATAGTTCATGCTTCACTCATTGCAGCACATATGCCTCTACATTATTTGGGAGAGGCACTTACGTCCGCAACCTATCTTATTAATCGTCTTCCTTCTCGTACCATCAACTTCCATACACCATTTTAGGCTCTCACATCTCAGACTAGCAACCCACCGATTCCCAATCTTCCCCCACGGGTCTTGGGGTGTGTTGTTTTTGTTCACCTTCATCCCTCTCAACGGAATAATAAACTTGAGCCTTGAGCCATTCGTTGTGTTTTTTTGGGTTATGCTACTACCCAAAAAGGATATCGTTGTTATCATCCTTTGAGTAAAAAAATGTTTATTACTCAGGATGTGATTTTCCATGAAAATGAAATGTTTTTTAGGTCATTTGCGTCCTCACTTCATAGGGAGTACAGAAATAGTGAAGTTCTGACCCAAGATAATAGTGAAGTTCTGAGCTTTGATTACTCTCATGTGGCTAGAAACGAGCTGCATGAAGAGCAACCATTGCAGTCATCATGCCTGGAGTACATGGCATCTGGAGAAGAAGGGCAGCAGCCCACGTGTTGTGGTGATCAGTCCACGGCATCTGGAGAAGGGCAGCAGCCCGTGTGCTTTGGTCACCAACCCACTGAGCAGCCCATTAAAGAGCAGCAAAAAAATCAAAAGGAGGAGCAGCCCATGGGCCCCACGGGTTTTAGGCTTGAAAGTGAGTTACAGCCCATTTTTTGGAGTGGAACCGAGCAGCAATTGCAGCATTTGTCACAGGATTATTCTCCCAAGGTTATATCAGGTCCGAGTATGAACTCATCTTCTATTAATTCTCATAACCAATTGTTTCCTACACCGGATGCACCTCCACTCCATCACCTTCCAGAGCGTATTAATCAAGGTATTCCCAAACCCACTTATGAAGCAGATCCTAAGTGTAAACACAAGTATTCTGTGAGTGAGCCAAACTCCGATTCAAGAGTGAGATACCTATTAAACAATTATGTGTCTACCAGTCACCTGTCAGAATCAAATAAGTCAATTGTATATCAATTATCTACTGTATCTATTCCTAACAATGTGCATAAGGCTTTAGCAGATTCCCGCTGGAAAGATGCAATGAATGAGGAATTGAGATTGTTGAAGAAGAATGCTACCTGGGAAATAACTGACTTGCCAGCCGGAAAGAAATATGTGGGATGCAAATGGGTTTATACAGTGAAATACAAAGCAGATGGAACGGTAGATCGCTTTAAGGCACGATTGATGGCAAAAGCGTATACACAGAAATATGGCATCGACTACACTGATACGTTTGCACCAGTGGCAAAGATCAATACAGTTCGTGTTCTACTATCCTTAGCAACAAATCTGGATTGGCCTTTGCAATAGTTCGATGTAAAAAATGCATTCCTCCATGGAGATCTAACTGAGGAGATTTACATGGACCTTCCACCAGGGCGCAATGATTCAGACATACGAAAACAAAAGGTGTGTAGGCTCAAGAAATCATTGTATGGGTTAAAGCAATCTCCAAGAGCCTGGTTTGGTAGATTTACCAAGTCTATGAAAGCATTCGGGTATAGGCAAAGTAATTAGGATCACACGTTATTCCTGAAACTCCAGAACGGAAAGGTTACAATTCTCATTGTATATGTGGATGATATGGTGGTTACTGGTAACGATCCTGTTGAGCAAGCAACCTTGAAGAATTATTTGTCCACATAATTTGAAATGAAAGATCTTGGTTCTTTGAAATATTTCCTTGGGATTGAAGTGTCGAGATGCAAGTCCGGGATATTTCTATCACAAAGGAAGTATGTTCTTGACCTGTTGAAAGAAACCGGTATGACGGCGTGCAAGTCGGTGTCTACTCCGTTGGCTGAATGAATGAAGTTGGGTATCGATCAAAACCAAGTACCGGTTGATAAAGGAAGGTATCAAAGGTTAGTAGGAAGATTAATGTACTTGGCTCACACTAGGCTGGATCTTGCTCATGCCTTAAGTGTTATTAGTCAATATATGCACAATCCAGGAGAACAACACATGAGTGCAGTTATGAGAATATTGAGTTACTTGAAAAGGAGCCCTGGTAAAGGAATTTTATTTCGGAAAAATGGGCATTTCAGAATCGAGTGCTATACAGATGCTGATTGGGCAGGATCAACGGATGATAGGCGCTCGACATCTGGGTATTTCACCTTTGTTTGGGGAAATCTAGTAACATGGAGAACCAAGAAGCAGAATGTTGTATCAAGGTCAAGCGCAGAAGCCGAATTTTGAGGCATGGCACTCGGTATTTGTGAACTATTGTGGCTTAGGCTTCTGTTACAAGATGTGGGGGTCAAACATGGTCAGCCGATGAAGTTATTTTGTGACAATAAAGCTACTCGTGATATTGCTCATAATCCCGTGCAACATGATAGGACCAAGCATGTAGAGGTTGACTAGTTCTTTATTAAAGAGAAGCTAGATGGTAAAGTAATTGAGGTTCCTCCCATAGGAACGGATGACCAAGTAGCAGATATTCTCACAAAGCCGGTTTCTAGTGACAAGTTCTCCAGATTTCTAGACAAGTTGGGCATGTGCAACATCTATGCACCAACTTGAGGGGGAGTGTTGACTTGTATTAGGATTCCTATAATTGTGGGATTCCTACCAAATTAGGTTTCCTAGTTTAGGATGTAATTATTCTTCCCTTATTCTTTCCCATATTTGTATAAGGTTGTATATATACATTTGTTTGAGATGAAATACATTTATCATTGAAAAGCATTCTTTCTTCTACCTTTGTTTGAGATATTGAACCAGTAATATTGTTGGTGTAGACCACAAACTCAACCAGTGAAGACAAGTTCCCAATCTCCTCCGGAATAGGACCACCGATTTTGTTATTACAAAGATTCAAACTTGTTAAGTTTGACAGCTTACCCACTTCAGAAGGTATTTGGCCAGTGAACTTGTTATTGTTCAGATAAATTCTTTCCAAACTCGAACAGTTTCCTATCTCATTGGGGATACCTCCCACGAGACCATTGTCTGGAAGATCAAGAAAAGTTAAGTGGACCAAACCACCAATGCTAGGACTGAGGACACCTGAAAGATTCAGGGAACTCAAATCAAGACCTTTGACCACTGGATCGTAATCGGAAAAGCAATTTACTCCCATCCATCCGCAAGGTGTTTGATCGGATGAGTTCCAATTTCCCAAAGAATCAAATCCATCTTGCATACTTTTCTTCAACTCTAAAAGGTAGAGCCCTTCATTATTCAACCCCTCTGGAGTAGAAGCAAGTAGATTTAAGGCAAGTAAAATTCCTGCAAACTGCGCTTCTAAAGGCCTCCTTACCTCAAATGCTTTTTACATTATAGTAACACTGAGACAAGCACAATCACATAATTAAACACCTGCCCATCTAAGCTCATCAGATGCGATGCAATACTAATTAACCAATCCTTTACATCAAGTAATACATAACCAGATTTCTAATCACAAAAGAATTTGATAATTCAGAATCTGGTTTAAACAAGGCAGTTTCAGTGTTTCACAGCACAAAATCCAAGCATATCAAGTGCTTAAGGAATCAAACCATCCATTTGAAAGAACAAACTTCGATATTTTGATAACTCAAAATCCAAATACATGACAGAAAGAGACTAAAAATTGAATTTAGACACCTAAAAGCTAAAAGGGTAGGAATAATATAGTCATTTGAAGCAACCCAATAACACAAAACTAATGAATTTAGCAAATTACCAACTCAAACTGAATGATCAGATTTAACCAGATAAGAGTAAAGAGTGATAAATCAGTAGTAAAAAACGAACCAAAACTGAAAAGTAATAACCAAAATTAAGCATATTAGAGCTAGGAACATACCTCTCAAAGTCTAGGAACACTCATGAAAAAGCGAGTGACAATGTAAGCAGCAAGTCCAGCAGAAGTGGGAGCATTAACTTCCTGGAGTGACAAACTGAAAACCATGGGAATTATGAACCAGAAGACAAAAGTGATACAAACCCAGTTCGCCTTTTCGGACAAATGGTGGGGATCTCCGGTCTACAGGCCAAGATTTGCGCAGAAATATCTCAAAGCTCACAGCTTTATTGCGGCCTTTTGAATCAAGAAAGAAACTCAGTAGATTACAGAAAGATATCTCTGGGAATATTCTATTCCAGAAGAGAGAGGGCAAGGCAAGTGCTGGAGTTGAGTTGGAGCTTGTGTGGGTGCTGGGTGTTGTGAACGGAATGATGGGTGTTAGGAAGAGAAGGGGCCAGAGCTCTGAAGCTTTAATGGCCTATAACGCATGGTTTCGTAGGAAATTTTATTTGAACGTATGTAACTTATTTTTACACTCAACTTACTATTTTCATTCATATTACTTTTAATTAAACTATTATTATCTCTTTAAACCCAAATTTACTACCTAAACTACCCTGATAAACCTAATTCAATTTATAAATTTATCTCTACACCCATTTAAAAAAATACAAATCCAAAATTTACAAACAGAAGTTCATTTCAAGTTAGGACGACGAAAAAGTAGACAAATTCATAATCTACGCAATATGATCGTCCTTGCAATCATATTATGATAGGGTTATCAATCAATAATATTTCAACTTCTGTTTCACTAAACTAAATTGTGAAACTATAAGAACCATGCACTGGTTTGTTTTTTTTTTCGAAGAAAGCTCATCAAAGTTGAAATCAAACCACCTACTGAAGTATGGCCCTTTTCTTCATGGATATGACATAGAGCTAATTCCAGTTATTTTGTAATTGTATGGGATACTGCACATTTACTTGAATTTAGTAATGCCTGAAATAGTGCTTATTTGATTTAATGTGTGTTCATATCTTTCCTCAGGGTTTAATCAATAATCATTTTTCACAGCTTCAGACCTTGAAGACTATGCAGATCCCGAATGCCCGGTACCGTTGATCAGCACTTACTTGCGTGAGGTTGACACAATCTTATCCAATTGACAGGGGAAAGGTACCCCTCTATCCATACCAGAAGCAGATGATGTTTCAGTGATTGTTAGTTTCATGGCTTGAATGAATCATGTCTCACCCTTGGTACTATATTGAAAGAACCATGCACTAGAAGGCCGGATGAAACCATTACATGGATTATTGGGATGAAACAAGGGGTGATGGTAGGGTTTAGTTATAGAGTGTGGGTTTATTGATAAATTTTAGTTTTATTGTCAATTTCATTTTGTACTTGATGGTAATTATACAATGAAGTAAAAAAGACAATTTAAATTTAAATTTAAATTAGGTGTATGAAGAAGTTACATGGGTTCAAATAAAATTTACCTTTCATCATTTTTCACATGTTTTCTATCTATTTGGCTGCGCGTGCTCTCTGTGCTGAGCTGCTGAGTCTCTTTCTCTCTCTATCTAGAGGAGAAGAAGAAGATGGCTGATTGTGCGGGGACTCGGTTTTCCTCTTTTTTTAGTGCCTTGGAATTGGTGGGGGGAACTGTGAACTTTTGGGGCAACCCAAAACTAGTTTGAATCTTTTTTTATTTTAATCTTTTCAGAAAATAAAACTCTAGAACAAACAATATTCTTTTTGTATCGTATTTATCTGTATTAAGATGATTATTTATCGAACAATCATCCTTTAACTAATTGTTTTATGTTTATGAATCTCACTTATTGTACGTTATATTTGACTTAAACTTGTGAATACTTATGAAAAACGCTAAGACCATTTCCAACCCTTGGACTAAAACTCAAATTTTTTAGCTTGGAAAATTTAGCTTTTAGCCCAGAAACAACTTTTCTGCTCCAATTCTTATAGCCTAAAATTTTAGCCCGAAATTATTAAAGAATGAACTTAGGCTAAATTTTTTTCTTACATTTACTTTTTTTAAAAAAATATTATGTAGACTATCGTAAATTAATTTTATGAACATTTTAATCAAAAAATATTTAAATTCCGATAAATATTGAAAAATCACTAAATCGATACATGAAACTCATGAAACACTATGGAAGAATATGAAAATCATGATAGAGATGTATAAACACAAAATACATAAAACACACAAGACACACATGTAATGCACATACAAAACCCATGTGAAGCACATACAAAACACATGATAAAGATGAAGCGCATACAGAACACATGTGAAACACATGACACACACGAAACACATACAAAATACATACAAAACACATGAAACGCATGAAACATAAACATACACACATGAATCACATAACCTTCACTCATCCTCTATATAAACACAGGTTGAATATCAGTTGATCACACAATCTTTCAACCTTCAATTATCCTCTATATTCACCATTCTTTCAACTTTTAAAGTGAGTTTCCTAAAAATCCTCAATATCTCATCAATCGGTGATAAAAGAAGGCATAGCAGGGCAATGCAGATGGCACAATACCAAGCAAGCCTTGACATTGAGGATGCAGAAATGATCAATGCAGAAAATGAATTGGCAAACTCGCTTATGCAATATGAGCACCATGCCGAATCTAGCTATCGTGGTTCAGTCACAGGGCGTTCATTTGTGCAGCGTGATAGAGAAGAGTGTCATGACTGAATGATGAAAGATTATTTCATCCAGCGTCCGAGATTTCCTATGCATGATTTTCGAAGGCGATTTCGAATGAGGAGGGAGCTTTTTGAAAGTATCTTGAACGCAATTGTCAATCATGACCACTACTTTGCAAGGAAGATAGATGTCGTAGGCCAACAAAGTCTATCACCTCATCAGAAGCTCACATCTGCATTTCGGATGCTAACTAATAGGTGCTCTGCAAACTCAACTAACGAGTATTGCCGACTTGGGGAAACTACTACTATTGAGAACCTAAAGCGCTTCTATAAGGCAATTGAAGCCATATATGGAGCCACATACCACCGCAAGCCAAATCGTGTAAACTTGAAGAGGCTTCTACGCAAGGCAAACCAAAGAGTCTTCCCTGACATGATAGAAAGTCTCGATTGTATACATTGAGAGTGGAAGAATTTTCCTATTGCTTAGGCTGGCCAATTCAAGGGCCGTCATAACAAGCCAACCATCGTGCTCGAGGCTGTGACGTCTTACGACACTTGGATTTGGCATGCATTCTTCAGCGCTCCTGAATCAAACAACGATATCAATGTTCTTTGGTCTTCTTCTATGTTCGATGATGTTGTCAATGGATGGGCACCAGAATTTCGATACAAGGTAAATGGTAATAGGTATGAGCTAAGTTACTACCTAACTGATGGTATTTATCCTAGTTGGTCTACCTTTGTCAAAAGTTTTTCTCATCTCGATAGTGCAAAGAAGAAATTATTTTCGCAGAGGCAAGAGTCTTATAGGAAGGATGTGGAGAGAGCGTTCGAGATCCTACAAGCTCGATGAGCAATTGTTAGAAGGCCTGCACGACTTTGGCATACCAAAGACCTCCATTCAATCATGATGACATGCATAATTTTGCACAACATGATTGTGGAAGATGAGTACATCAAAATTGAAGAAGATTCAGACGAAGATGTGGATGATGACCAACCAATACATGCGAGAGCTATGGAAGAGATGTTGAATATCTCGCTGCAACCACATATAAGACCCGACAGGATAGGGTCACATTGAGTGAGTATATGAGACGTTTAAATAAAATTCAAGCTCCTCAAGGTCATGACACACTCCGCAAGGATTTGGTGGAGCTTGTATGGCGCCGAGAAGGTGAACGTTGATGATGTTGGTGTATTAATGTGTTCTTGTGTTATGTAATAATTTTAAGTGTACTGTGTTGGTTTTTATGTAATAATTTTAAGTGTACTATGTTGGTATTTTCTAGTAATAAATTGAGGTGTCTTCTTGTGCAAAATTATTGAAGTGTCTTCTTTTGTCTAGTACGTTGTCAAAATTATTGAATGACATTTGAATTATTGAAGGCATCTATTGTACTTCAAAGTGTGCAATAATAAGTACAATAATTATTGAAGGCATCTAGATTAATAGAAACAATAATTAATAAGCCATAAATTTAATACACACGACAATTAATAAAGTACATAAACTTAATACAAACGACAATTCATAAACCACATAAATCACATAAACTTAATACAATCGATAATTCATAAACAATTCATAAACCACATAAATCACATAAACTTAATACAATCGATAATTCATAAACTACATAAACTTAATAATGATATCCACCATCTTGACTTGGTGGTGGACTTGGTGGTGGACTTGGGATATAGGGTTGAGATGATTCATCATCTTGAAAATATACTCCTTGTGGCATATTTTCGCAAAATTTCCTTTTGCTTACCACGTAAGAACTTCTTCCTCTCTGGAGTGTATTTGTTGAGGTCCTCCATCATGAAATTAATTTCAAACCTATCTTGCTTCCTATCCCTTTCTTCCTTCATTTGCAAACGCATTCGGGCCGCTTCTTCTTGGCGAGCGCTATGGGTTTCGCTCAATCTTGCAAATCTGGTAGCAATGTGTCCACTCATCGGATCTTGGGACTTCCCTTTTCTCTTTGCTTCCTTATGCTTATCTCTTCCCGGAGGCCTTGTAAAAGAAGGAGTTGGGGTCATTTCATCGACACCTTTATTGACACCTTCATTGACACATTCATCTCTATCATTTGTCGGTGCGGCTTCGCGTTGAAATAATCTTCCCCATTGTTGGTCTGCATCGGTTGCCCACCTCGGGCAATCCTTGAGGACGTTCCAAGCATGCTGCAACTTAAAAGGTTGATTTTTTGGTGTTACTCTTGTCTTGTAAATTTCCATTGCTTTGTCACCCTATGCAAAAAATACATAAAAATAATTAGTTGCAAAATAATATTATGTACATGACAAATAAAATTTCAACAAAAAAACTCACAATTTCTGCGGCGCTCCTTCCATTAGCCATGTCAACCATGGCTTTCTCCAAGCTTCCCTTCCATAAAGTGCATGCTTTGTTGATAGTCTTCCACTGATCGTAAACACCACCACCTTCCCTCCCGCCGCCGTTGCAGTTTTCACGAAACTTTTCAATGATTTTATCCCACAAAACCTTTTTATTTTGTTTCGTTGATAGGAGCATATTTAGGCAACTTAGTTGGCTTGTTCTTGTGCATTTACATTGTTATTTCTTAGTTATTTTAGTCTTTTAAGCCATTTTCGTGTGTTTTCAGGTTCGAACGACAAAGTATGCAAGAAGGTGCATTTTGGAGCCTTTTAGAGCAAAATTGGGCTTGGAATGGTTATCACATGCTTGGAGCAAAAGGAATTGACGAAATTGAAGATTTAAAGATGTTAGGATTCCTAATTGAAGTAGGATTCCTAATTGAAGTAGGATTCCTAATTGAAGAAGGATTCCTAATTGAAGAATGATTCCTAATTGAGATGGATTCCTACTCAAACAAGGATTCCTACTTAAAGTAGGAAAGTTAAGCCAAGGTTTCCTATTTTGGTTTGACCTTTCCTAATCCTAAATGTCCCTAAATTCCAGCAACATTGAAGGCCTCCTATGCATTCTAGGACACAAACTAATGGACCTAGAACACACATGGACCCTTGCCGCACCCTTTTGGACCTTTCCTCTTCCTTTCCGTGCAAGGGAGAGTCCCTTTTTCTTATTTCCTGCATTAAAACACATTCCCCTTTCAATTAAATTCTCTGCTGCATATCTTAACACTTTCCCTTAGTTTTCTGATTTTGTTTCCTCTTTCTAGAAGCTTTTGACTTAATTTCTGATTACCTAAATAAGTTAGGGTTTTAATTTCTGAAAACCTTAAATAAACTTCCTTTTTGTAGCCCCAAAATCATCCATTCATTCATCCATTCACGCCAGAAATCACTCCCCACTCTCTGCCGCATCCATCCTTCACCATTCTCCATAGCTTCTGACCTTATTCAACCCTTGTCGCACCATACACCTATCCTAACCATAAACCCAGCCTTCTACACCATTCATAACCCCAAAAACTCACCACCAAACCTTGTGCCGCAACAAAGAGGAAGGAGGAGAGCCCTTGGACGTGCCTGTCATTCGAGTTAGGATTGCTGGAACGTTTTAGGTGTAATCTTTCTTTTGTTTTCAATGTTTCAATTCAATAATCTTTGTTTTTTGAGTATGAGGAACTAAACCCCTCTGAGCTAGGGGGGAATTTGAAACCATGGTTATACTTGCAATATGATTTGATTACATCCAATTGTGATTCATAAGTTGTGAATTCAATTTACTTATCTGTTTGAATTAAAACTGATTTGTGTGTGTTGGTTGAGAGTGCACGCTTAATTTTCATGCATAAATCTGATGCTAGGATATAAGGGATTTTCACCTAATCATTATGAACTTATATTCACAAGTGGTGAAGGTTGCTAGTCACGATTGTGTTAAGTAAATTCTTGGCATAAGTATCATGCGCTTTCATAGTTACGAGTGCCTCGTCAATACTTATGATTTTCATTGAACTTAATGATCTTTGATTGTATCTCTATCATGCGCTTTCATATAGGGAACTTTTGAAGAATAATTTGATTGTGATGCGCCTTTTCCGTCCAATTCAATGACATGAGGAAAATCTGAGGGTTAATTTAAGCGTACCTAATTAATCTAGGGTGTTGAGAATTCACGGTTTATTGAAAAGCAATTGGAAATCATTTTGTTTGCAAGTGTGTCATGTGTGGAGAAGAACCTCCTAGCTAGCCCATCATCCATAGTTTTACCCAATTTCGTGCAGAATTCATTAGTTCTTTAATTTACTTGTTTTGTTTTCAGATTCGTCAAAACCAAATCCCCCTTTACTTTGTTGAGTCATATTAGTTAGAAACTGATTTAGTTTGTGTTTTTAAGTGTTTTGAGTCTAGTCAAAACCTATTTTCGTCCAAATTTACTCTTAGTGGCAGATTTGAGTCTTTTAGCTTGTTTTGTGTTGTTTTGTGTCTTTTGAGTTGTTTTAGTGTTTTAGAGTTTAGTTTTGCGTTCTTTGAGTCTAGTTTAGTGTTTTTAACTTAGTTTTACGTTTTTGAGTCAGTTTCAAGTGTTTTAGCAATCCCTCCTAATCCCCGGTCTAGAACGATTCCTACTTGCATCTAT
Source organism: Heteromeles arbutifolia (assembly GCA_024362995.1). NCBI lineage: Eukaryota > Viridiplantae > Streptophyta > Magnoliopsida > Rosales > Rosaceae > Heteromeles > Heteromeles arbutifolia. Next base: position 15,605,792 of record JANCRC010000006.1, on the reverse strand, counting down.
ACTACAATTGTCAACAAGAGGGTTTAATTTGTGTGCTTATATATTTCGCATCATTCGTGCCAACTGCACCATCTTGACTAACAACAACCCATGCCAAGCATAAAGTAACATCTTCCTCACATGTCCAATTATGACCTCTAATATGCTCTCTTGCCATCTTGAAAATATTGGAAATGGGAAGAAATGGTAGAAAGAAAAATTGGAAGAATTGTGGGAGAAAAGTGAGTTTTGTGTGGATGTTTGAACAAATACATAGGTATTTTTGGGTGAATTTTGAGTTAAATAATTTTTTTTAATTATTTTAGCTGTTAGATCTAAATTTAGGCCGTTAGATCTTTTTTTTTTCCGTTAGATTTGATTATATTCGATCTCATCCGTTAGATTCAATGTATTTTAAAATAACATTTTTTTTTAAAAACAAAATTTGAATCTGGACCATTGGTTGATCCAACGGTCCAAAAATGTCAGTCATCCGATGAACAAAAGGGTCGTTGGGCTCATAATTGTGCCCAACAGCGGCCCTGACAGTGGGTCCCACCCTGTTGGGCGCTGAAGGCTGACGCCCGCATGGGGCGAATTGCGCGCGTCACTAGGCCAAGAGTGAGCTGGGCTTGGGCATGTCCACGCGTTTCTGGGCTAATTCTTAGGGGGTATTTGGCTTGGGTTTAGCTTTTAGATTTTAGCCCAAAGATTTGGCTTGGGTTGGGTTGTGTTTGGGGGGGGGGGTGGAGAATAAATGGGGAAAATTGGCCTTTAGCCCAGGGTTGGGTTTGGTCTAAAGAATGGAGAAAGATAACAATATTGGTGATAGTTACTTTTAAAGTAAAGGAGTTTGGCTACAATATTAGGCGACGGTAGGTGCATTGGGAGATTAATAAGGTAGACTAAGATGCAAGGCCGGTCATAAATTTTCAAATGTTCGGCGTGAAATTTCAAATAGTGCCCTTTGTAGATTTGATTAAAAGACATTCTTTTGATAAACTAATTAATTTTATTAACAATGATGAAATATCAGGATTATAACAAAATATATGTTGACTAAAAAAGGATTACAACTGAAGAGGAGGAAACCTATGTGATCTAGAAAGCATATCTAAATACATAAACGATACCAAAATTAAAAGTCAAAATAAAATAGATTGGAGGGCTATAGATTGAGAGGTGAATCAAAACCCTAGAGTTGTACAAAAAGATATACGCATTTGTGCATGTTACACTTTGCTTAAATATTGAATTCATGGGCCCGAAGTCACATACCGAATTCTTGTGCAAACAAATAAACTCGCTGCTCTTTCACCCAACCCATTTCCGTCCCCCAAAAAACCCTACCTCACATGCCCCGATCCCAATGTCCAAATGACATCGGGATGGTCACGTGCTGGCAGACACCCGAGGGTGACGAAAGCCATTTAATGAATGCATATGCTGAGAACATGTAAATCATGCGTATAAATTGTAGCAAAATAATAAGATGTGACTACTCATTTCTAAATGAAAATAGTGATAGTGCATGACATGTTTAGAGCATACATCTAATTCGGAATACAACGGAAGGTGTTGTTACAATGATGGCAAAGCAGAGATGATGGCACGATATCACTAGTAAGGGAAAGCCTCATAGTGCGGGTTGTAAGCCTCGTCCCTATGTCCTGAGGAGGCCTAAAACAAACATGAATGGACCAAGTTGATATATATATATATACACACACACACACATATATAATATTGAAACAGTTATCAACATACTAACCCCCAAAGTTTTATGAAAACTAATAGCATAATAGGTAATAGGTTTGCAGAAACCCTACCATGCCATAAAACCTTCCATAAAACATATCTCGTATAAAGTGTACTAACTAGTGGTATCATAATCGACCCGAAGGCCCTTACATCACCTGACCCGTAGGTCAAATATAAATATCTTCAATCGACCCGTAGGCCCCTACATCACCCAACCCGAAGGCCTATATATAAATCTTCATTCGACCTGTAAGCCCCCACATCACCCGACCCGAAGGCCAATATATAAATCCTCAATCGATCCGAAGGCCCCTGTATCACCCCACCCGGAGGCCAATATATAAATCTTCAATCGACCCCAAGGCCCCTACATCACCCAACCCGAAGGCCAATATATATATATCATCGCCCGTTGGCAGAATAGTGACCACTAGATAAGCACAAAACATTGAATATACTCTTTCCAAACATAGGTACATATATCTCAAAATCATCTTCATAGCATATAGTTATACGTCATATATACAACAAAGAAGTGTGTAAAAGAATGTTCATAAATAGTATATAGTCATCCATCATATATACTACAAAGAACATCATTTCGATAAAATATGGTATTCCAAAATATTCTCAGTAAGCATGATAATCATATAATGTAAATCCAATTTACTTTTAAAACGTTTCATAAAACGTAACAGTTAAAATCATGCTTTTCATGTATGCATTTCTACTATTAAAACATGCATTTTAGAAGGGGTCCACTCATAGATACTCCATCGTCGAAGAGCTGTACAAAATAGGAAGGACGGAATCGCCGCTAATAATTGCACCTAAGCACATAATGGGTACAATTAACAAAACTACACTCAAACGATTGAATTTTGAAAAATTGACGTCATAAACGGATTTAGACGTTGAAATTAGCCTAAGAAGGGTCCCGGACGAAACTAAAAAAAAGTCAACAAAAGTTAACATTGAACGTTGACCGGTCAAAGTCAACGGTCAGCGTTGACCGAAGTCAACGGTCAGACTGGGTCAAAGGGTCCAGGTTAAGTCAACCGGGTCAGGTCGAGTCAATCGGGTCTAGGCTTGGGTTGGATCCGAGTTGGGCCTGAGCTTTGGGCTTGGGTCCAAAAGGGTTTGGGTTTAGTGGATTGGGCTTGTAACCCGGCCTAGGGGAAATGGGTTTAGGGTTACTGGGTTTTGGGTTTTGGGCTTAAGGTCCGAGTTCCACTCGGCCACAAGGCCAGTTATTTTGGGTTTTTGGGGTTAGGGTTTCAAGGGAATTGGGCTCAGATGTAACGGCCCCAAAGGCCCAAATTTACACAGCCCTAAGGGCCTAGGTTGGTTTCTCACCGGGGAAGGAGGCCGGAGCCTCCCGTGCTTCAGTCGACGGTGACACTCATCCCTAGTCTACATAATAGGTACCAAAATGAAGCTAGAGACGAGAGGGAGAGGTTTGTTACTTGAGATTCGTCGTGAAACGGCTGGAGGTGGCCAGATTCTTGCTCGAAACTCATGGGGGTTCGCCGGAGGCTTCTTAGGTTTTTGGGCTTTATTGAGCTTTACATAGACAAGAGAGAAGGGGATGAGGTCCTGGCAAAGGTGAGGGTGGTGGTGCCGTCGTAGCGGTGCCTCTTTGGGTGTCACCGAGAAAATAAGGGGGAAGAGGGTGAGCTGAGAGAGATATGTGAGAGTGAGAGAGTGTGAAAGTGAGAAATAGGTATCGGGGAGAAGAGAGAGAATGAAGGAAAGAGATAGGGAAGTGCCACGTGACAAGCAGGGAGATGAGAGAATTTGAGAGAGAATTTGGGAAGTAGATCCAAATTGGGTAAGGATATATGGGTACAATTGTCATTTCATAAATCTTTGTATAAAATTACATAAAATTGTGGATGGTTTTACAATCTACCTCCCTTAAAAGAAATTTCGTCCCCTAAATTACAAACTCAACTAAAAAGATACGAGTACTGGCTCCTTATCAATTCCTCTGTTTCCCATGTCGCTTCCTCGACAGCATGGTTTCTCTATAGCACTTTTACCAATGGGATGACTTTATTCCTAAAGGTTTTCTCTTGCCGATCAATGATAGCCACTCGTTCCTCAACATAACTCGCATCCTGATTTACTTCCAGCGGTTCTAGCTAAATAACATGAGAACAATCCGACACATACTTCCGAAGCATGGAAACATGAAAAACGTTGTGAATCTGTGCCAACTCTAGTGGTAGCTCCAACCTATGGGCAACTGGACCAATCCTCTACGTAATCTAGTAGGGACCAACATATCGAGGACTCAACTTTCCTCGCTTATCGAACCAAACCACACCCTTCCAAGGAGACAACTTCAAGAAGACAATGTCACTGATCTTATACTCACGGTCCCTAGAATGTCTGTCCGCAATGCTTTTCTGTCGATCCTGAGCCGTCTTCAGATTTCTCTTAAGGGTTTTTATCACATATGGTCCCTAAATTTGATCCACACCATCAAGATGGTCCCTGAAATTGAAGATTGATCAATGTAGTCCCTAAAAATGAGTGTCGCAAATCAATGTGGTCATTCCGTCAAAATTTCTATTATGTGATGATGTGTCACATAACTGGGTCCTACAAATTTAATTAAATATTGCTATATAGATTAAAAATATTTAAATAATAAAAAACAAATTTTATTTTTATATAATAAAAAACTTAAAAAAGAAAAAACAAGAAGAAGATGAACAGTTCATCTTCTTCTTCGCCTCACACCGAGCAACCATAACAAATCGAATCATTTGTTGTCATATTTTGGCAAGATTTCATGTCCTCATCCACTCTTTAATTGTACCTCAGACAAAGTGATTATTTTAGAGGTTCAGATACTCTAGAAAATGATACAGAGCATGTTGGTTCCTCTTGCAAATTGGTGAAGGAAACTTGCTCTAAAATTGAAAAACGCTACCAGTTTCAGTTAAACCAAGGATTTTGAGTAAAAAGTGAACACCATTTCTCTTATGTCTTTAACATTACAAAGGATTACAACTCTTCCAAGTTACACAAACACCCTGTTGTATCCTCTACAAAAGGTGCCCTTGGTTGGTAAAAGCTAGGATGCCTGCAAATCCGGGTCGATCAATATCGGGGAGGTTCCATTTCGAATTATCATCACCTAAGAACATGAGGACAGCAGGAACCGAGTGCGATGGTGTCGTTTCAATGGGTGGAGAATGGTGGGTCGCTGGGTAGGAAGGGAAGAAGATGATGAACAGACATCTTCTTCTTCTTCTTTTTTTCCTTTTTTTTTTGTTTTCAATTGTATAAAATATTTTTTTTATTGTTATTTAAATATTTTTAATCCACATGACAATATTTAATTACATTGTGGGGCCCACTTGTGTGCCACTTCAGCACATAACCGAATTTTTTACGGAATTGTGACGGAATGACCACATCGATTTGCGACATCTAATTTCAGGGACTACATTGATCGATTTTCAATTTCAAGGATCATTTTTTATAAAAAGCCTTCTCATAATTAGCTAGATGTTAATATTAGTAGTGTCCACAATCTGTGGTCCCACTAACACCCGTTCACAGACCTTTGTCCAACACAACGACGTCCGGCACGCCTTCCCATATAGTGCCTCAAACGGTGCCATGTCGATACTGGAGTGTATTGGAAGTATGCCCACAAAGCCACTCATTTGATGTAATAGCTTTTGGAATACTTATTGTGTTAAATTATTATATGTTTAATGAAGGGCAAATCTTATTGTTAATCACTATTTATTGTATTATGTGTTTAAGCAATAAGGGAATCTAAGGAATGTATTTAATCTAAGAGAGAAGTGATCTAAGTAAGTTAGATTAAAAGACCTTTCTCTTATGTTCATTCCTAAAACATTCCTAGCCATAGGATTGCCAATTAGGCATTGACAATCTGCTAAGGTTAGTATGTGTTATGTTAACTCAAGCGTGAGTATGACTAGTCTCAAGTCATTTAGTGTTGGACACTAAGACAAACACATAGGTGCTTAAAATAGTAATCGAGTACATTGAACAACGATCAAAAGAGAGTTCGAACATACATGTCATGTAAGAACTCATAAGTTGCAATATGCAAAGTAGTCCTTTGACCTAAGGCATCATAGATGTCTAATGGTTAGGTCCTTGATCTTTGATCATGTCAAAGGCATTCCATCGAGAGTGTCCACGACATTGTTGGGGTCAAGCTATCTAGTCATGTAGGCATATGAATGCACAACAAGGGATCTCTAACCTTCCATGGTGGATGGAGAATACTCTGAGATATGATTCGGGAGTCTTTGGCCAAAGCATACGAATATGACTTAGGAAGTTTGTTCCAAATCATATTCAATTGAATCATATAGAGAAGTATCACATTGGATAATAGACATGAAACAAACTATCACTCAAACAATGTGATTAAGAGTATTGTATTAGAGAATGACCGTATCGCATTGTAATTGTAACTGGATAGGTTCTTCAATTACTTCTACTTAGCTTGGGTAGCCATGACATACTACTAGGTGTCACTCATGGTTTTTGGAAGCCCTGAAGATTAGCAAACACTAATCTTCATCAAAGGGAGAATTGAAATGTAGTTTCAATTCACAATTGATCGCTAAGAGTAACAATCGCCCACTGCCTCGCTAATTGAAACCTAATGGATCGTACACCAAGTAAGGATGAAAGTGAAGAAAGTGAAGAAATATAAATGAGATGGATAAACAATTAAATGGTTTAATTGATAATGGTCAAGATTAATTAATTAGTGAATTAATTATACGAAAAGTTCGTATTGGGATTTCAAGTTAGTTTCGGGTCTCGGGGCCCAAACGGGTTTTGGTCCACAAGGCCCATTATGTTTAAGTTGTATGACAACTAAAACAAAATGGGCAATTAGCCCAATAACTAAAGGATGGCCAGCCATAGGGTGAGTGGTAGTGAACTTGGCATAATTGCAAGTTTGCCACTCAATTGTGAGGTGCTATAAAAGGAACTTTATAGCTTTACCACATCAAGGGGTTTTTTTTTAGGCAAAAGAGCAAAACTCTTTCTCTCTTTGTCTTCCAAAGAGACCAGCCACACTTTGAGAAAAATAGCTAGCAATCTTCCTTCCTCTAAGTCATCCATTTCATCTTCACACCTCATCCTTGGTGTGGAGACTTAGAGACACCAAACTTTTGGTGTTCTTGGAGTTCCTCTCCTCAAATCCTCAAGGAGCAAAGGAGAAGCAAAGAAGCAACCATCCAAGGAGCAAAGGAGGTGACTTGAAGGCCCTCCACTTGGGTGAATCCCTTGTGTAAACAAGGATGAGCTTCAAGGGTAATGAAACTCAAACTCTCTCTTCTCTTTAATTTGTTAAAGAGTCTTTTGGTTCACCATTCACTAGGCTTTGAAAGTCATGGGTTTTAGAATTGTTTTTGAATGCATGCCTACTTTAAAGTGTTATTAGTTTGCTTATGTGTTCAAATGTTTTCACATGTTCTTAGTGAAGGAAAAATTTGTGAAAACAAGTTCATTTGAGCAACATCTATGCATGCAATTAACAATTAAAGGCGGCATGTATGCACTCAAAAACAAAACTTTACCCATAAAATTCAAGGCCTAGTAGTTGTGGTGAACCAAAACTCAACTCAAATCTTAAAGAAAAGAGTTGATAAACTTTTATACCTTCGAAGCACCTATTTGCTTAGCAAAGGATATTCACCCATAGGAAGGCCTTCTTTCCTTAGTCTCCTTGCTCCATGGCTCCATGGTTGTGGATGGAGGAACTTTGCTTCTTGGCTCTATGACTTCTTGGATATGGATGAAGGAATGGATTCTCCAAGTTCCCAAGAAAGGGAACCTCTAAGTTTCCACACCAAGGAGAGCATTGAGGAAGAGATAAGTGACCTAGGAAGAAATGGATGCTAGTCCATTCTTCCTAGGGTGGCCAGCCTCCTAAGAGAAGAGAGAGTTTTTTGTGTTTTTCTCTTTTCTCTCTAGAAAACCCCTTATGAGGAAATGGGTTATAATTTCCTTTCTATAGCCACTTACATTGAGTGGCATAATTGAAATTAAAACCAATTCTCCCTCACACTCTCTATAGCTGGCCATGTGGGTTCATTGGGCTTTCATGCCCTTTGTGTTTTCAAGTTGTCATACAACTTGAGTTATTGGACTTGACATTCGAAGCCCATTGGGCCTTGAGGCCCAAAACTAACCCTAGGTCTAAAACGAACTTATTCATTTGATTAATTAACATATTAATTAATCCTAGCCATAAATAATTAAACCATTTAATTATCCTTTCTCATCTCCATTGTTTCTTCAATCTCTACCTTACATGATGTACGATCCATTAGGTTCTTTTTAGCGAGGCAGTGGGTGATTAGAACTCTTCAAATTGATTGTGAATTGAAACTTACTTTTCAATTCTCCCTTATGTGATTATACACCTTTAGGGCTTCCACAAACCATGAGTGACACCTAGCAGTATGCCATGGCTACCAAGCTAATCAGAAGAGGTGGAGAACCTATTCAGTTTGGGATTACAATGCAATATGGTATTTCTCTAATACAATACTCTTGACTACATTGTTTGATTTAATAGTCTATTCATGTCTACTATCCAATGTGATTCTCTTATTTATATGATTACCTTGAATGTGATTTGGAACAAATTCCTAAATCTCATTCATACTCTGGCCAGAGATTCTTAATTATATCATAGAGTATTCTCCCTCAAACGGTTTGAAGGTTAGAGATCCCTTGTTGTGCATTCACTTGCCTCCATGGCTAAGTGGCTTAACCCCAACTATGTCGTGGACACCCTTTGATGAAGTGACTTTGACATAGTCAAAGATCAAGGACCTAACTATAAGATAACTATGATGCCTCAGGTCACAGGACTACTTTGCATTATCCCAACCATGAGTTTTCATGTGACATGAGCATAAGAACTCCTTGTTGATTGCGTTCAGTGGACTTATTCTCTATTGAACACCTACATGCTTGTCTTGGTGTCAGTCACACTAATGACTCGAGACCAGTCACTATTTCTAAAAGAAGACATAACACGTACTGATCTTAATGGACTGTCAATGCTCAATTGGCAATCCTATGATCAGGTACATTTAGGATATGTATACAAAAGAGAATGGTCTCATGAATCTAACTTCTTTAGATCACATTCTCCCAATTATATATTCCTTGGACTTATCATTTAAGCAAATAACATTTGTACGAGACGACTTTAAACAGTAATCTTTGCCCTTTATATTAAACTAGATTAGTTTAACATGTGAAATGTCCATAAAGTATCATCATATAATTGGCTTAGGGCACATTTCCAACACTTAGCTAGGACAAATTATTTTTCTTCAGAGTGATAGCTGTTATTGTAGGCAAACTTGATCAGAGGCAAATAGATATCCCAACTACATTTCCACTGGAGAACAGACACCATCAACATGTCATCCAAGGTCTGAATTGTCCGCTCGGACTAACCATCGGTCCGTGGATGGTATGCGGTGTTGTACAATAACTAAGTGTCCACGGCAACATTAAAAGCTCTCTAAAACCTGGAGGTGAACTTTGGATCTCTGTCTGATACGATGGTTATGGGTACACCATGAAGTTTGACAATATTATCAATGAACAACCTTGCCAACTTCTCTAGTGAGTAGGTCTATCGAACAGGCAAGAAATGAGCGGTCTTGGTGAGTCGATCTACAATCACCTAGATGCCACCAAATCTCGACTGCTTCCTCAACAAATCGTACACGAAGTCCATGGTGATATCTTCCCACTTCCATGCTAGTATCGAGAGATTCTGCATTAGCCCTTCAGGTCTTTGCCTCTCTGCCTTCACCTGTTGGCAAATAATGCATCTCTTCACATAATCTGCCATATCCCGTTTCATCCTGAACTAGTAATAAAATGGATGGATAATGTGATACTGTTTGGTGCTCTCTGGATGCATGGCATACGTCAAAATGTGGGCTTCATCAAGGATTTCTTTCTTCACCGCTTCATTATCCATAGGCACAAACAGCCTATTTCTCATCACTAAGGCTTCATCTCTCCGGATTTTCAAATCTCGTCTCGACCCATCCAATACCTACTTCCTTAGGTCTGCACACTTCGGATCAAGCTCATGAGCTTCCCTAACCATATCCATAAGGACAGGCCTAACCTGGAAGTGTGCCAACAAGGCTCCTTATGAATCTGGTTCTATAGTAACGCCAGTTTCTCGAAGAGAAAATAAGAGCGGAACATGGATAGCTCAAAGGGAGGCAAGATGTCCATGAGATCTCCAGCTTAGTGCATCTGATACTACATTAACGTGTCCAAGTTGATACTTAATAGTGCAGTCATAATCACTAATGAGCTTCATCCACATTCTCTGGCTCAAATTCAATTCCTTCTTAGTGAAGACATGTTTCAGGCTCTTGTGATCAGTGAATATGCGGCAGTTCTCGCCGTACAAGTAATGTCACCAGATCTTTAGAGCAAAGACCACTGCTCCGAGTTCCAGATCATGAGTGGGATAGTTTCTCTCATGATTCTTAAGCTGTCTTGAAGCATAAGCGATGACTTTCCCATGCTGCATCAGAACACAACCTAATCCCGGCAAAGATGTATCAATGTAAATCTTGAACTCACAGCCATCGTCCGGAAAAGCAAGGACAGAAGCCTGAGTAAGATGCCACTTAAGCCTGAGTAAGAGGCAGGGCGATTGCTAAGAAATCCTGCACAAAACGTCGATAATAGCCTGCCAGACCTAGAAAACTCCTCACTTATGTAACATTTCTCGATTGCTCCCATGTAGACACTGCCAAAAGCTTCTGAGGGTCCACAGTAATTCTTTCAGCAAAGACCACATGTCCGAGAGAACTAATCTGGTTTAGCCAAAACTGACACTCACTGAACTTTGCATATAGCTGATGGCTTCTCAACCTCTCCAACACCAACCTCAAATGCTTCATGTGCTCGATAGTACTTTTGGAATATATTAGACTGTCATCAATGAACACCATCACAAATCGATCCAAATATGGTCTGAAGACTCTGTTCATTAAATCCATGAATATTGCAGGTGCATTTGTTAACCCAAAAGGCATGACATGGAACTTGTAGTGTCACACCTAGTGCGGAAGGTAGTCTTCGGCACATCTTCATCCCAAATCAGTAGCTGGTGATAACCCGAATGAAGATCGATCTTAGAAAATACCTTAGCACCCTTCAACTGGTCAAACAGGTCATCAATACAAGGCAGGGGATAACGATTCTTCACTATCACTTGATTCAGTTACCTATAGTCGTCGTAAAGTCACATCGACCTATCCTTTTTTCTGAAAAACAAGACAGGATCGCCCCAGGGAGACATGCTGGGCTGGATGTAGCCCTTATCCATTGGCTCCTGAAGTTGAATCTTCAATTCTCTCAACTCCGCTGGTGCCAGTCGATATGGTGGTAAGGAGATAGAGTTTGTACCTAGAAGTAAATCAATGGTGAATTCGATTTCCCTCGTAGGTGGCAATCTTGGAAAATCCTCAGGAAACGCATCGGTGAATTTATTCACCACTGGCACATCTTCAAGACACAAAGAAGGTTCATCCCTCGCGACTATATGGGCTAATAATCCCACACATCTTTTCTGCAATAACTTAGTCATCTGGATGGCAGAAATAATACTATTTGGAAAGATTCATCGCATGCTATTAACAATTAAAAGGCGGAATCATGTTTGTATGCACTCAAAAACAAAACTTAACCCATGAAATTCAAAGCCTTGTAGTTATGGTGAACCAAGACTCAACTCAAGAACAAAGTGAGTTGAGAAATCTTATACCTTTGTTGATTCCTCTTTGCATAAGCAAAGGCTAATCACCCAAGGAGAGGGCCTTCATTCCTTGCTTCTTAGATCCATGGATTTCTTGGAGGATGATGATTGAAAGGATTCTCCAAGTTCCCAAAATAGAGAACCTCTAATTTATCCACACCAAGGAGAGCATTAATGAAGAGATGAGTGACCTAGGAAGATTTAGATACTAGTAAAACCTTCCTAGGGTGGCCGGCCTCTTAGAGAGAAAAAGGGAGTTTGTGTTCTCATCTTTTCTCCAAAACAAAACCTAATGAAGAAAAGGCTATAAAGTCACATTTATACCTACCTTCATTGGAGTGGCAAACTTGTAATAAGTCCAAAACCCACTCCTTTACAATGTTGCCGGCCTTAAGATTACAATGCAATACGGTCTTTCTCTAATACAATACTCTTGACCACATTGTTTGGTTTGATAGTTTATTCATGTCTACTATCCAATGTGATTCTTTTACTTATATGATTACCTTGAATCTGATTTGGAACGACTTCCTAAATATCATTCATACTCTGGCCAGAGATTTTTAATCATATCATAGAGTATTCTCTCTCAAAGGGTTTGAAGGTTAGAAATCGCTTGTTGTGCATTCACTTGCCTCCATGGCTAAGTGGAGTGGACACCCTTTAACAGAGTGACTTTGACATAGTCAAAGATCAAGGACCTAACCACAAGACAACAATGATGCCTCAGGTTAAATGACTACTTTGCATTATCCCAACCATGAGTTCTCATGTGACATGAGTATGAGAACTCCTTGTTGATCGTGTTCAGTTGACTCATTCTCTATTGAGCACCTACATGCTTGTCTTAGTGTCAATCACACCAATGACTTGAGACCAGTCACTCTCCCTGAGAGAAGACATAGCACATATTGATCTTAATGGACTGTCAATGCCCAATTAGCAATCTTATGATCAGGAACGCTTATGATATGTATACGAAAGAGAATGGTCTCATAAACCTAACTTCTTTAGGTCACATTCTCCCAATTACGTATTCCATGGACTTATCGTTAAAGCATATAACATTTATATGAGACGACTTTAAACAATAATATTTCCGTTTATATATATTAAACTAGATTAGTTTAACATGTGAAATGTCTGTAAAGTATCATCATATAATTGGCTTTAGGGCACATTTCCAACAATCTCCCACTTGCACTAGAGCCAATCAACGTAGGCATCAGTGATGATACATCTTCTATAGTCATTTCAAAATGGCTGAGTAGTAGGCCTAGACAATGGATATCTATATGTTATCCAGAGAAGCAACTTTGAGATTAACAACGTCACCACTATACATGATTCTCAATCATGTTGTTCAGTCTCTCATTTAAGTTCGGATCTTGATGAGACCTTGATTCCCTGGCTTGAGCTATAGCCCCATTAGTGTCGTAGTGTCAGCACACTAGAGACACTTTCTGGTTGGAACCGAATAGAGAGTTTATAAATGAACTTTCCCATCAAAACATCAATGTTGTAAGCTTCTATATGGCGATATATTTTGCAAACATGATGGAACACACTAGAGTCATTATGCATAGTGTTTCCACCCAAATATCTCTTTAGTCATAATAAAGAGATATACAATTATCTCTTCATTCATAATGAAGAGATATCCAATGATGGATTAGATTCATAATCTAATACATTTACGCTTCCATTACATTACTCTAATTCTTCCTCATTCTTAAGGAATCTATCCGTAAGTATTTCTTAAATACTTAAGGATTCACTTGACAGTTGCCATGGTTCTGATCTTAAGCTTGTATTGATATCGTCTTGTACCAATCTTGGCACAACTCATATCAACATTTTTCATACAATATGAAATACGTAAATCACCTTTCTGCGTTTGCATAAAGGATTCTATTTACGCATTATTTCTTTGGGAGTCAAAGGGTACGTTCCCTTTGTGAAGAGAAACTTCCTAGTCTCACTAGAAATGTCATTCTGATTGAAGTTTATCATCACATGAGAAACTTCCTAGCATCTTTTGTCTATCATTAGGGATTGATATAATCAAATTATATCCTGAAATCTATCTTATAGATTCCCATCCCATGTATATAGACTATGTCTTCCATATTCATTCTATCCTTTATAGAATGTTTAAAGTCATAACTGTAACGAAGAAGAATTCCTTTCATTTCCAAAATTAATATATCATATGTATATATTCAAATTTAGGAATATGATTAACTCCCACTAATCTTTTGTAAACCTAGTAAACAAAAGATTCATTTACATCTTTATGAGAAATCAAACAATTTGATCTTTCTCTCATAAGACGTTTATAGCTCCCACTAGCTTGCTAAGATTCATGATGGATGGATATCTACAACTTACATGTCTTGTGATTCCTAGTTTTAGACATATATTATCAAGACTATCTTGATAATAGTTTCGGAAACCCATATTATGTCCAAACATTGAATCACTGTTTAGTTGTAGCAAGCAATATTCGAACAAATAGAAACCAAGACTATATCAAAGATGGTTTCTTCCAAGTCAACCATTCTCGTTGATTGTAGTCACCTTAAGCTACCAATTAGCTATGAAGGTTTCATTATTTCATGCCAAATGGTATTATACCATTTCCTTGAGCATATGTCATATATACACTCAGTGTAGTCATAGGATTTTCATTCTTATTTCTTTCGAATTAAGAGGTGTAACTCTATGACATAGTCATAAAGTTCAAACCATTCAACTGAGATGGTCTAAAGATCCCTCTTAACTACTTTGGAGCTAGAGGTGTAGGAACTAGGTTGTTATATTTGTTGATTATCATCTTGTCTCTCAAAGAACCCATTCTTTGAGTTCTATCTCTTGTTCATTTGCTCTATCTTAGGGAAATCCCAATGTACGATTACAATGAATTACCCACCAAATAACATTTGTTAGTTGGTTTATAGAAGTGATATCCAAAGGTTAATTTAAGGATATCCCACAAGATTGTTCTCAAACAAATATTGCTTATTAGCACACAACCCCAAATCTTAACATGATTAAGACTTGTCTTTCTTTCCAACTACATCCTATGGAGTCATGAAAATTTTGGAAGATCTTCTAATTGACAATCATATTGTCTTAGAAGTATATATCCTATATATGGGTATTTGATAACATCCAACGAACTAAATCTTATTCGAGTTCGTTCTTCTCCTAATGGAGAAATCCATTATCTTATGATGCTATTTTCCTTGATATCTTTCAAGGAAACTCTTCTAAAGTGTTATTGTCACTTGGATGAAATCTAAGGGGGTAAATACTTTAGACGTCTTACTCATCAACTTACATTCTTGAATTCTTTGAAAAGTTTTGCAAAGTATTCGGACTTGTGTTTATTCAAAATAAACGATAGTCCAACTGAGAGCGATCTTCGGTGAATGTCATACAACATGAGTAGTATTATGTTGTGGACAAGTGCCACTAACATCTAAGTGAATTAACCTCAACAAATTTGTGATTCTTTCTTCTTTCCAAAAGAATAAAGATTCGAACATTTCACCTCTAAACAATTTTAACAAGAAGGTATTGGATCTGGATCTAACGATCCAAATCATCCATCTATGACCAACTTGTAATTTATGTTTTTAGAGGTGACACAACTCAGTTGGGATTAGTCACTACCTTGCAACCTTTTGGGTTTTAAGCATCGTTATATTCTAAACAGTTAACACTACCACATCATCTCTACTATAGAGACAGTCAATTAGATTCAAATAATCTAATCATTCATTAATAAAGAATAATGTTTTGTCAAACAAAACATTCATCCATCTCTTATAGTGACGAAATTAAGTTCCTTATTCAAATTGGAATGTAAAGACAATCTTTGTTTTTGCAATTCCTTTGGTAGTTCATAAGAAGAAGTAAGTACTATCTGCTTTCACAGAGATCTATATTTCATTCAAGTCCAAATGTGAAGTACTTTTGTTCTCTCATTAATGTTCTACTTCTTATTAGCCACACTTTTACAATGATTGTAAAACGTAGTTACTAATACGGAATCATGCATTCAAGTAGAAGAACCAACTGTTTTGAACTATTCAAGAACATTTTACAACACTTTCGAAAGGTTTGTTCTTGTCATTTGCAAGAAATTTCTTGCAAATACCCCTTCCAATGTCCATCCTTTCATAAAGAAAGTTTGTTCCCTTGGAATTATTTTGCCTTCTTCATTTGACTTCTCCCTTGACTACAATAGTCATGGTCCCTAAACTCCCATTATCTCTCTTGAAACTTATTTCCATTGTGTAATACACATCAAACGATTTGGAGAGCGTGCGGTTATTGTTCACTAGATAGTTTACAATAAACTTAGTGAACCATTTGGATAGGGACTCAAAAGGTGAAGTCCTTGCCTAGTTTCCGTCTCTTGAAGTGGTTTAACACTTCAACACTCAATGATTCGAAATCATCATAAGTCCATGTTGATGGACTATTTTTGTCAATCAACCATTATGTTCAAAACATAATTACAAACTTTCAAGAGTTGTTCAAGGCAACTCTCATTTCTTTATACAACAATTTGTAAGTGAAGAATCATGGCACATAAAATGCCCATGCCTTTGTGCTTACTTCTCAAATTCCTTGTTCATGTAACAAAGAAACAAGCACTAGTGTTTGCGCTAACAAAGGGTTGTTCAAAGCAACTCTTATTTCTTCATACAACAATTTGTAATAGAAGAATTATGACACTATAAGTGTTGTCCTCTTTATGATAGACTTATCTAACATGTTCTTCCAATGATACATTATCAATAGAAAGATTATGAGGATGAGACTACTTAGGTACATAGACAATCCATTTAAGACAATCTATAGGATTATCGTACCAAGTCCGGAAACTAGAGCCCTCGACTTTTCTTTGTCAAGTTTTGGATAGCGTTTGCAAATATATCGGTAAATAAATACATAACGAATATAAATTGATTGATTTTAAGCCATTTGATCTGGGTCTTTAAATCAAATAACACCACCCAATATTTTTGGCAAATTCCATATCCCTCATTGGAATTCGAGAGTTTTGGAGGAAACTCTTAGTAGAGTATAAGAGACTCACTATTACCAAGCCTACCTCACAATGATATGATGTTGGCTAGCATCAATAATAATGAGAGAGTACGCTTACTCATTTGCATCTCTTTGCAAGTACCTGTTGGAAATGTGCCCTAAAACCAATCATATGATGAAACTTTACGGACATTTCACGTGTTAAACTAATCTAGTTTAATATAAAGGGCAAAGATTATTGTTTTAAGCCGTCTCATATAAATGTTATATGCTTAAACGATAAGTCCAAGGAATATGTAATAGGGAGAATGTGATCTAAAGAAGTTAGATTCATGACACCATTCTCTTTTGTATACATATCCTAAATGTTCCTGATCATAGGATTGCCAATTGGGCATTGACAGTCAGTTAAGATCAGTATGTGCTATGTCTTCTCTTAGGAAGAGTGACTGGTCTCAAGTCATTGGTGTGACTGACACCAACACAAGTATGTAGGTGCTCAATAGAGAATGAGTCCACTGAACACGATCAACAAGGAGTTCTCATACTCATGTCACATGAGAACTCATGGTTGGGATAATGTAAAGTAGTCCTTTGACCTGAGGCATCATAGTTGTCTTGTGGTTAGGTCCTTGACCATTGACTGTGTCAAAGATACTCCATCAGAGGGTGTCCACGGCATAGTTGGGGTTAAACCACTTAGCCATGGAGGCAAGTGAATGCACAACAAGGGATCTCTAACCTTCAAACCGTTTGCAGGAGAATACTCTATGATATGATTAAGAATCTCTGGCCAGAGTATGAATGAGATTTAGGAAGTCGTTCCAAATCACATTCAAGGCAATCATATAAGTAAATAAATCACATTAGATAGTAGACATGAATAAACTATCAAACCAAACAATGTGGTCAAGAATATTATATTAGAGAAAGACCGTATTGCATTGTAATCCTAAACTGAATAGGTTCTCCACCTCTTCTGATTAGCTTGGGTAGCCATGACATACTGCTAGGTGTCACTCATCGTTTGTGGAAGCCCTAAAGGTGAGAAATCACTAAAGGGAGAATTGAAAGTATGTTTTAATTCACAATCGATCGTTAAGAGTAACAATCGCCCACTGCCTCGCTAAAAAGAACCTAATGGATCGTACACCGTGTAAGGTAGAGATTGAAGAAACAACGGAGATAAGTAAGGATAATTAAATGGTTTAATTGTTTATGGCTAGGATTAATTAATATGTTAATTAATCAAACGAATAAGTTCGTTATGGACCTCTGGTTAGTTTTGAGCCGTAAGGCCCAATGGGATTTGAATGTCAAGCCCATTAGCTCAAGTTGTATGACAACTTGAAAACACAAAGGGCTTGAAAGCCCAATGAACCCTTAATGGCCGGCCATATAGAGAGGGGTAGTGAACTTGGCTTAATTGCAAGTTTGCTACTCCATTGTGAGGTGGTATAAAGGCAACTTTATAGGCATTTCATCCATAGGGTTTCTTTTGGAGAAAAGATGAGAACACAAAGCTCTCTTTGCTCTCTAAGAGGCTGGCCACCCTAAAGGAATATAGCTAGCAATCTTCCTTCCTCTAGGTCCCTCATGTCCTCTTCAAGTCTCTCCTTGGTGTGGAAAAATTAGAGGTTCTCTATTTTGGGAACTTGGAGAATCCTTTCAACCATCATCCTCCAAGAAATCCATAGAGCTAAGAAGCAAGGAATGAAGGCCCTATCTCTTGGGTGATTAGCCTTTGCTTATGCAAAGAGGAATCAACAAAGGTATAAATTTCTCAACTCACTTTGTTCTTGAGTTGAGTCTTGGTTCACTCAACTACTAGGCTTTGAATTTCATGGGTAATGTTTTGTTTTTGAGTGCATACAAGCATGATTCCACCTTTAATTGTTAATTGCATGCCATAGATGTTGCTCAAATGAACATGTTTTTCCCAAATTTTCCTTCAAGTGGTATCAAGAGCCTAGGTCTAGTAGTTGGTGAATCCTTTTGGGTTTTGTAGTTCATAGTTTGTGATTTGAATGTTGTAATTGTTACAAGCTTTATTCTTGCTTCTTTGAATGTAAATTTTGTTAGAAAATTTGCCATCTCAAATGTTGTAGATGTAGTTCATATGAGCATGAATTTTGGAGCTAAAATTTGGTGCTATGTTTTTTTTTGGGAAATTCGGCCAAATCCAAAGGGTGGTTCATGTTTGTCTTGTTAAAAGTGTTTTAAAGTGACATTAGGAACCCCTAAGTACCCTAGTATGGTAATATGATATTTCCCTTAAGTTTGAGAGTTTTTGGGGTCTCTTTGGGTGAAAAATGTTCATGGATCTCTTATGGGTTTTCATGGATGTTCTTCATTGTTCTTGTTATGTTCTTGGCAAGAACAAAAAGGTTGGGAATTTTGATTAAAAAGGTGTTTGGTTATTTATAAAGTTTTGTTTTGTGATGGATGATATGTTTTTCAATCATTACTAGGTGTGAACCTCCATACCTATTTTCTTTCAACACTTTTACTTTCCCTTGTTTCATGGAACCATGTTTCATGGAAATCACTTTTTCAAACCAACCCATCACCTTTCACTTTGTTGAAAAATTCAAAAGATTTTATGACAAAACTCTCACTAAAACCAGCCACCCTACATGTAGGGTACTTTTGGGGCTATTATGCAATTACATAAAGTTTTGATACTTTTGTGTATTTGCACTTTGACCTGAAAGTTTACATTTTTACGTAAAGGCCCAAAATCACTAAAGGACAAATTGTTTAGCTCCTTTAATGAAGTTTTTGCATTTGTTGAAATTTTTTGGGTTCTAGTTGTAATTACATGAAGTAGTGGACTTTTGTGTTTTTACAAAGTGACCCCAAAAGTTTGTGTTTTGCAATATAGCCCAATGGTTGAGGTTATTGCTTTTTGGCCCAAATTAGGTTGAGAACAAAATAGTTTTGTCTCTTTAAATGAGAATTGGATTTTCATTTCATTTAGCTCTATTTAAATCAATTCTATGGATACAAAAACCAAATGAAAATGTTGCATTCAAGTTTAATTAGTTAAAGTGTTAATTAATTAAAGAAAGGGTGATTATGAACCTAAACTTACGATAATTGAGCTATGTGAAAGGCCGTCTCAAATTTGTTTGAACCATGTCCATGTGTAGATTAGATTTTGGTTGTAATTTGATATGATCAAATGTTGTAAAAGAGCATAAGCTCTTCTTTACTTTAAAGTAATTTGTTTTGATCAAATGTTGTAAAAGAGCATAAGCTCTTCTTTACTTTGAAGTACTCATTTTCTTGTTTTATTTGATATGCATGAAATTGGAGTAGTTGGGTCCAATGCCCAATAGGAAAAACACACCTTAATATGATTAAACGCGTAACTAAAATCAATCACCATCCCTAGACCGAGATCCAACACTATGCTCGTGTTAAATCGAATCAAAGGTTCATAGTCATCCTAAGGCCCTAAGGCAACTATATAGTCCATTAATGAATGGAAAGCTTATGTTAGTAGTACCATATACTCTTGCTTTAAAAATTGTTTTACAAGCTTAGTGGGAGTATCATATTGTTTTAATAAGATTAAAATGTATGCTTATACGTGATGAGACCATAAAACCCTCAACCAAACAATTATTAAGTTGACAAGTGTGAGAGTGCTTTGAACACTCTTTCTTGGCCTTCCACCGTGGTAGGCTTCGATCGTTTGTGACTCATACACCGTCTTCGCCCAGTTTTTGGGAATACAAAGTATGTGCTTACACTCATGAGGGGTTCTATATACATACATGACGTTGTGATGGTAGGCAATGAGTATGGCCAATATGATATTCTTCTGAGGCTATTCTTGAACCCCTATATGAACTGGCATGGTGGGAATAACTTAACTAAGTGCAATGGTGCCGATATGACATTCTTCGGAGGCATCATTCTCTATAGGCCAAACTAGATGGGTACTTACATGAGATGTAAATAAGTAAATGTACTCTCTCATTATTATTAAACCTAGCCAATATGATATTCTTCTGAGGTGGGCTTGGTAATAGTGAGCCTCCCATACCCTACTAAGAGTTTTCTCCAAAACTCTCGAATTTCGATGAGGGATATGGAATTTGTCGAAAATAGTGGGTGGTGCTATTTGATTTAAAGACCCGGATCAAATGGCTTAAAATCAATCAATTTATATTCGTTATGTATTAATTTACCGATATATTTGCAAACGCTATCCAAAACTTGACAAAGAAAAGCCAAAGGCTTTAGTTTCCAGACTTGGTACCACAATCCCATAGATTGTCTTGAATGGATTGTATATGTACCTAAGTAGTCTCATCCTCACAATTTTCCTATTGATAATGTATCATTGGAAGAACATGTTAGATAAGTTTATCATAAAGAGGACAACACAAACAACCAATGCTTATTCCTTTGTTGTATGAACAAAGGAACTTATGAAGATTAGCACAAAGACATGAACACTTTTAGTGTCATAGTTCTTCACTTACAAATCGTTGTATGAAGAAATAAGAGTTGCCTTGAACAACTCTTGAAAGTTTGTAATTATGTTTAGAACATAATGGTTGGTTGACAAAAATAGTCCATCAACATGGACTTATGATGATTTTGAATCATTGAGTGTTGAAGTGTTAAACCACTTCACGAGACAAAAACTAGGCTAGGACTTCACTTTTGTGTCCCTATCCAAATGGTTCATTAAGTTTATTGTAAACTATATAGTGAACAATAACCGCACGCTCTCCAAATCGTTTGATGTGTATAATACAATTGAAATAAGTTTCAAGAGAAATAATGGGAGTTTGGGGACCATGACTATTGTAGTCAAGGGAGAAGTCAAATGAAGAAGGCAAAATAATTCCAAGGGAACAAACTTTCTTTATGAAAGGATGGAGATTGGAAGGGTGCATGAAATGTCTTGCAGGAGTCAAGAACACACCTTTTGAAGGTGCTGTAAATTGTTCTTGAATAATTCAAAACAGTTGGTTCTTCTACTTGAATACTTGATTCTGTATTAGTAACTATGTTTTACAATCGTTGTAAAAGTGTCGCTAATAAGAAGTAGAAGATTAATGAGAAAAGAGAAAGTACTTCACATTCGGAACGTGAATAAAATATAGATCCTTGCAAAAGCAAATAGTACTTGCTTCCTCATATGAACTACCAAAGAAATTGGAAAAACAAAGATTGTCTTTACATCCCAATTAGTATAAGGAACTTAATTCCGTCACTATAAGAGATGGATGAATGTTTTGTTTGACAAAACATTATTCTTTATTAATGAATGATTGGATTATTGTAATCTAATTGATTGTCTCTATAGTAGAGATAATGTGGTAGTGTTAATTGTTTAGAATATGACGATGCTTAAAACCCAAAAGGTTGCAAGGTAGTGACTAATCCCAACTTAGTTGTGACACCTCTAAAACATAAATTACGAGTTGGTCATAGATGGATACTTTGGATCGTTAGATCCGGATCCAATGCCTTCTTGTTAAAATTGTATAGAGGCAAAATGTTCGAATCTTTATTCTTTTGGAAAGAAGAAAGAATCACAAAGTTGTTGAGGTTAGTTCACTTAGATATTAGTGGCACTTGTCCACAACATAATACTACTCATGTTGTATGACATTCACCGAAGATCGCTCTCGGTTGGACTATCGTTTGTTTTGAATAAACAAAAGTTCGAATACTTTGCAAAAGGTTTCAAAGAATTCAAGAATGTAAGTTGATGAGTAAGACGTCTAAAGTATTTATCTCCTTAGATTTGATCCAAAGAAATATAACACTTTAGAAGAGTTTCCTTGATAGAAATAAAGGAAAGTAGCATCATAAGATAATGGATTTCTCCATTAGGAGAAGAACGAACTCGAAGAAGATTTAGTTCGTTGGATGTTATCAATTACCCATAAATAGGATATATACTTCTAAGACAATATGATTGTCAATTAGAAGATCTTCCAAAATTTTCATGACTCCATAGGATGTAGTTGGAAAGAAAGACAAGTCTTAATCGTGTTAAGATTTGGGGTTGTGTGCTAATAAGCAATATTTGTTTGAGAACAATCTTGTGTGATATCCTTATATTAACCTTTGGATATCACTTCTATAAGCCAACTGAAAAATGTTGTTTGTTGGGTAGTTCATTATAATCCTACACTAGGATTTACCTAAGATAGGGCAAATGAACGAGAGATAGAACTCAAAGAATGGGTTCTTTGAGAGACAAGATGATAATCAACAAATATAACAACCTA
Organism: Heteromeles arbutifolia; assembly: GCA_024362995.1. Classification (NCBI taxonomy): domain Eukaryota; kingdom Viridiplantae; phylum Streptophyta; class Magnoliopsida; order Rosales; family Rosaceae; genus Heteromeles; species Heteromeles arbutifolia. The sequence continues at coordinate 15,582,893 of JANCRC010000006.1, read as the reverse complement.
GTTCCTACACCACTAGCTCCAAGGTAGTCGAGAAGGATTTATAAACCGTCTCAGTTGAATGGTTTGAACTTTATGACTATGTCATAGAGTTACACCTCTTAATTTGAAATAAATAAGAATGAAAATCCTTATGACTACATTGAGTGTATATACGACATATACTCAAGGAAATGGTATAGTACCATTTGACCTGAAATAATGAAACCTTTAAAGCTAATTGGTAGCTTAAGGTGACTACAATCAAAGAGATTGGTTAACTTGGAAGAAACCATCTTTGACGTAGTCTTGGTTTCTATTAATTCGATGATTGCTAACTACAACTAAATAGTGATTCAATGTTTGGACATTATATGGGTTTCCGAAGCCATTATCAAGATTGTCTTGATAACATATGTCTAAGACTTGGAATCACAAGACGTGTAAGTTGTAGAGATCCATCCATCATGAATCTTAGCAAGCTAGTGGGAGCTGTAAGCGTCTTATGAGAGAAAGATCAAATAGTTTGATTTCTCATAAAGATGTATATGAATCTTTTGTTTACTATGTTTACAAAAGATTAGTGGGAGTTAATAATATTCCTAAATTTGAACATATATATGATATATTAAGTTTAGGAATTCTTCTTCGTTAAAGTTATGACTTTAAACATTCTATAATGATAGAATGTATATGGGAGACATAGTCTATATACATAGGATGGAAATCTATAATGATAGATTTCAAGATATAATTGGATTATCTCAATCCCTATTGATAGACGATAGATGTAGGAAGTTTCTCGAAAGATAAACTTCAAATGAAAGGGCAATTCCAATTAGATTGGGAAATTGCTCTTCTAAAAGGGAATGTACCCTTTTGACTCCTAAAGAAACATAATGCGTAAATAGAATCCTTTATGCATACGCAAAAAGGTGATTTACGTATTTCATACTGTATGAAAAACCTTGATATGAGTTGTACCAAGATTGGTACAAGACGATATCAGTGCAAGCCCAGGATCAGAACCATGGAAACTGTCAAATGAGTCTTTAAGTATTTAAGAAATACTAAAGGACAGATTCCTCAAGAATGAGGAAGAATTAGAATAACGTAATGGAAGCGTAAAAGTATTAGATTATGAATCTAATATCCTATCCATCATTGGATGTCTCTTCATTTTGAATGAAGAGATAATTAGATATCTCTTTATTATGACTAAAGAGATATTTGGGTGGAAACATTAAAAGTAATGACTTTAGTGTGTTCCATCATGAATGCAAAATATGTTGCCATATAAATGTTGTTTGGACAGGAAAGTTCATTTATGAACTCTCTATTCGGTTCCAACCAGAAAGTGTCTCTAATGTATCAACACTACAACACTCATGGGGCGTTAGCTCAAGCCAGGGAATCAAGGTCCGAACTCAAATGAGAGACTGCACCACATGATTGAGAATCATGTATAATGGTGACATCGTTATTCTCAAGGTTGCTTCTATGGATAACATATAGATATCCATTGTCTAGGCCTACAACTCAGCCATTTTTAAACTGAGTACAGAAGAGGTATCATCACTGATGACCAAGCTGATTGGCTCTAGTGCAAGTGGGAGATTGTTGGAAATGTGCCCTAAAACCAATCATATGACGATACTTTATGGACATTTCACATGTTAAACTAATCTAGTTTAATATAAAGGGCAAATATTATTGTTTTAAGCCGTCCCATATAAATGTTATATGCTTAAATGATAAGTCCAAGGAATATGTAATAGGTAGAATGTGATCTAAAGAAGTTAGATTCATGAGACCATTCTCTTTCGTATACATATCCTAAAAGTTCCTGATCATAGGATTGGCAATTGGGCATTGACAGTCCATTAAGATCAGTACGTGCTATGTCTTTTCTTAGGAAGAGTGATTGGCCTTGAGTCATTGGTGTGACTGACACCAAGACAAGTACGTAGGTGCTCAATAGAGAATGAGTCCACTGAACACGAACAACAAGGAGTTCTCATACTTATGTCACATGAGAACTCATGGTTGGGATAATGCAAAGTAGTCATTTGACCTGAGGCATCATGGTTGTCTTGTGGTTAGGTCCTTGATCTTTTACTGTGTCAAAGATACTCCGTCAGAAGGTGTTCACGGCATAGTTGGGGTTAAGCCACTTAGCTATGGAGGCAAGTGAATGCGCAACAAGGGATCTCTAACCTTCAAACCGTTTGCGGGAGAATACTCTATGATATGATTAAGAATCTCTGGCCAGAGTATGAATGAGATTTAGGAAGTCGTTCCAAATCACATTAATGAGATTTAGGAAGTCGTTCCAAATCACATTCAATGCAATCATATAAGTAAATGATTCACATTGGATAGTAGACATGAATAAACTATCAAACCAAACAATGTGGTCAAGAGTATTGTATTAGAGAAAGACCGTATTGCATTGTAATCCTAAACTGAATAGGTTCTCCACCTCTTCTGATTAGCTTGGGTAGCCATGACATACTGCTAGGTGTCACTCATCGTTTGTGGAAGCCCTAAAGGTGAGTAATCACTAAAGGGAGAATTTAAAGTATGTTTTAATTCACAATCGATCATTAAGAGTAACAATCGCCCACTGCCTCGCTAAAAGGAACCTAATGGATCGTACACCGTGTAAGGTAGAGATTGAAGAAACAACAGAGATGAGTAAGGATAATTAAATGGTTTAATTATTTATGGCTAGGATTAATTAATATGTTAATTAATCAAACGAATAAGTTCGTTATGGACCTCGGGTTAGTATTGGGCCGCAAGGCCCAATGGGATTTGAATGTCAAGCCCATTAGCTCAAGTTGTATGACAACTTGAAAACACAAAGAGCTTGAAAGCACAATGAACCCTTAATGGCCGGCCATATAGAGAGGGGTAGTGAACTTGGCTTAATTGCAAGTTTGCCACTCTATTGTGAGGTGGTATAAAGGCAACTTTATAGCCATTTCATCCTTAGGGTTTCTTTTGGAGAAAAGATGAGAACATAAAGCTCTCTTTGCTCTCTAAGAGGCCAGCCACCCTAGAGGAATATAGCTAGCAATCTTCCTTCTTCTAGGTCACTCATCTCCTCTTCAAGTCTCTCTTTGGTGTGGAAAAATTAGAGGTTCTCTATTTTGGGAACTTGGAGAATCCTTTCAACCATCATCCTCCAAGAAATCCATGAAGCTAAGAAGCAAGGAATGAAGGCCCTATCTCTTGGGTGATTAGCCTTTGCTTATGCAAAGAGGAATCAACAAAGGTATAAATTTCTCAACTCACTTTGTTCTTGAGTTGAGTCTTGGTTCACTCAACTACTAGGCTTTGAATTTCATGGGTAATGTTTTGTTTTTGAGTGCATACAAGCATGATTCCGCCTTTAATTGTTAATTGTATGCCATAGATGTTGCTCAAATGAACATGTTTTTTTCACAAATTTTCCTTCAGTACCCTTTAGAGAATAATGCCTCATAATGAAATCATGTTGGGGTCATTGCACTTAGTTAAGTCATTCCCACCATGCAAGTTCAGGTAGGGGTTCATGAACAACCTCACAATGATATGATGTTGATCATTCTCGTTGCCTACCTTCACAACATCATGTATGCATATAGGACTCCTCCTGAGTGTAAGCACGCACTTTGTACTCCCCCATGATAGGGTGAAGTCAGTGTACGAGTCACAAATGATCGAAGCCTACCACGGTGGAAAGCCATGAAAGAGTGTTCAAAGCACTCTCATGCTTGTCAGCTTATTAATGGTTTGGTTGAGGGTTTTAGGTCTCATCACATATTAGCATGCATTTTAATCTTATTAAAACAATTTGGTCATATTACAACTATTGGTCCATGTGATTGATTTAGTAGTATATGGTACAACTATTGGTCCATGTGATTGATTTATTAAAACAATTTGGTCATATTACCACTATGCTTGTAAAACGGTTTTTAAAGTAAGAGTATATGGTACTACTAACATAAGTTTTGCATTCATTGATGGACTATATAGTTGCCTTAGGGCCTTAGGATGACTATGAAGCTTGGATTCGATCCAACACTAGGCTCGTGTGGATCTCGGTCTAGGGATGATGATTGATTTTAGTTATGCATTTAATCATATTAAGGCGTGTTTTCTTATTGGGCATTGGACCCAACTACTCCAATTTCATGCATATCAAATAAAACAAGAAATGAGTACTTCAAAGTAAAGAAGAGCTTTTGCTCTTTTACAACATTTGATCAAAACAAATTACTTTAAAGTAAAGAAGAGCTTATGCTCTTTTACAACATTTGATCATATCAATTTACAACCAAAATCTAATCTACACATTCCCATGGTTCAAACAAATTTGAAAGACGGCCATTCACATAGCTCAATTATCGTAGGCATAGGTTCATAATCACTCTTTCTTTAATTAATTAACGCTTTAACTAATTAAACTTGAATGCAACATTTTCATTTGGTTTTTGTATCCATAGAATTGATTTAGATGGAGCTAAATGAAATGAAAATCCAATTCTCATTTAAAGATACAAAACTATTTTGTTCTCAACTAATTTGGGCTAAAAAGCAATAACCTCAACCATTGGGCGATATAGCAAAACACAAACTTTTGAGGTCACTTTGTAAAAACACAAAAGTCCACTACTTCATGTAATTACAACTAGAACCCAAAAATTTCAACAAATACAAAAACTTCATTGAAGGAGCAAAACAATTTGTCCTTTAGTGATTTTGGGCCTTTACGTGAAAACATAAACTTTCGGGTCAAAGTACAAACACACAAAAGTATCAAAACTTTATGTAATTGCATAAAAGCCCCAAAAGTACCCCCATAATGGGGTTGGCCGGTTATGGTAGTAGTAATGAGTGAGTGGGTTGGTTTTTTGTTGAAAAGCAAAGTCTTAAAGTCAAGTATGTTGAAAAAAAGGTGATGGGTTGGTGTTGAAAAAATAGGTATGGGTGTGTAAGAGAAGTACCAATCATGTACAAAATTTCAAACACTCTTTCAACATTTCAATCAATTTTTCAAAAGGGACTTGTTGATGGAAAAGTCACACCAACCATCATAAATCAAGACTTTTTGTAAACAACCAAAACTTTGAATCAAATCACCAACATTTTTGTTCTTGGTACGAACTTAACAAGAACAATGAAGAACATCCATGAAAACCCATAAGAGCTCCATGAACATTTTTCACCCAAAGACACCCCAAAAGCTCTCAAACTTAAGGGAAATAACATATTACCATTCTAGGGTACTTAGGGGTTCCTAATGTCACTTTAAAACCCTTTTAACAAGACAAACATAAACCCAAAAATCCACCCTTTGGATTTGGCCGAATTTCCCCAAAAACTTGGCACTAAATTTTAGCTCCAAAATTCATGCTTATATGAACTACATATACAACATTTGAGATGGCAAATTTTCTAGCAAAATTTACATTCAAAGAAGCAAAAATAAAGCTTGTAACAATTACAACATTCAAATCAAAGACTACGAACTACAAAACCCAAAAGGATTCACCAACTACTAAACCTAGGCTCTTGATACCACTTGAAGGAAAATTTGTGAAAAAAAAGTTCATTTGAGCAACATCTATGCATGCTATTAACAATTAAAAAGCGGAATCATGCTTGTATGCACTCAAAAACAAAATTTAACCCATGAAATTCAAAGCCAAGTAGTTATGGCGAACCAAGACTCAACTCAAGAACAAAGTGAGTTAAGAAATCCTATACCTTTGTTGATTCCTCTTTGCATAAGTAAAGGCTAATCACCCAAGGAGAGGGCCTTCATTCCTTGCTTCTTAGCTCCATGGATTTCTCGGATGAGGATGGTTGAAAGGATTCTCCAAGTTCCCAAAATAGAGAACCTCTAATTTATCCACACCAAGGAGAGCATTGATGAAGAGATGAGTGACCTAGGAAGATTTAGATACTAGTAAAACCTTCCTAGGGTGGTCGGCCTCTTAGAGAGAAAAAGGGAGTTTGTGTTCTCATCTTTTCTCCAAAAGAAAACCTAATGAAGAAAAGGCTATAAAGTCACATTTATACCTACCTTCATTGGAGTGGCAAACTTGTAATAAGTCGAAAACCCATTCCTTTACAACATGGCCGGCCTTAATGGTTTATTGGGCTGTTTGGGCCTTTGTGAATCATTAGTCATTAAGTTGTCATACAACTTAAGTCAATGGGCTTGACATTCGAAGCCCATTAGGCCTTGAGGCCCAAAACTAACCCAAGGTCTATAACAAACTTATTCGTTTGATTAATTAACATATTAATTAATCCTAGGCATAAATAATTAAACCATTTAATTATCCTTACTCATCTCCGTTAGTTCTTCAATCTCTACCTTACACGGTGTACGATCCATTAGGTTCCTTTTAGAGAGGCAGTGAGCGATTAGAATTCTTCAAATCGATTGTGAATTGAAACATACTTTCAATTCTCCCTTTAGTGATTATATACCTTTAAGGCTTCCACAAACCATGACTGACACCTAGCAGTATATAATGGCTACCCAAGCTAATCAGAAGAGGTAGATAACCTATTCAGTTTAGGATTACAATGCAATACGGTCTTTCTCTAACACAATACTCTTGACCACATTATTTGGTTTGATAGTTTATTCATGTCTATTATCCAATATGATTCATTTACTTATATGATTACCTTGAATGTGATTTGGAACGACTTCCTAAATCTCATTCATACTATGGTCAGAGATTCATAATCATATCATAGAGTATTCTCCCTCAAACGGTTTGAAGGTTAGAGATCCCTTGTTGTGCATTCACTTTCCTCCATGGCTAAGTGGCTTAACCCCAACTATGCCGTGGACACCCTCTGACAGAGTGACTTTGACATAGTCAAAGATCAAGGACCTAACCACAAGACAACTATGATGCCTCAGGTCAAATGACTACTTTGCATTATCCCAACCATGAGTTCTCATATGACATGAGTATGAGAACTCCTTGTTGATCGTGTTCAGTGGACTCATTCTCTATTAAGCACCTACATGCTTGTCTTAGTGTCAATCACACCAATGACTCGAGACCAGTCACTCTCCCTGAGAGAAGACATAGCACGTACTAATCTTAACGAACTGTCAATGCCCAATTAGTAATTCTATGATCAAGAACGTTTAGGATATGTATACGAAAGAGAATGGTCTCATGAACCTAACTTCTTTAGATCACATTCTCCCAATTACATATTCATTGGACTTATCGTTAAAGCATATAACATTTATTTGAGATGACTTTAAACAATAATCTTTGCCTTTATATATATATATTAAACTAGGTTAGTTTAACATGTGAAATGTCTGTAAAGTATCATCATATAATTGGCTTCAGGGCACATTTCCAACATATCCCTGGGCAGAAAATTGGGTACTCTGGCTACCACTACCGCCATAACTCTTAGTACCGCTATAGTTTTGAGTACTGCCATAGCTCTGAGTATTCGGGTTATTACTCCCACCGTAACCCGAACTAGACGTGAAGTAGCACAAACACGGGCCATGTGTTCAAACCCGCCACACCTGTAACAAAAACTCGGATCAACCGCCCTGGGATTAAAGTGGCTGAATGATCACTTCCCCAACTCACTGCTTGAGCCGTCACTAGATGGTCCCAAACCCTGGCCCTGTCGCTTGAAAGAATGAGAGTGTCTAGGGCCGAAAAGGTTCGAAGAGGTAGAAGGTTCCCTCATACTCTGGGATCGAAATCCTCGACCCCTCTGATTCTGATTCTGAGATCGGTTCTAACTCCAAGGCTGGTTCTGACTCTGAAGCTGATCGTGGTTAAGATTGTCCCATCTCATCCGTTCGATCATCAAAGCCGTCTCAATCATATCCTCGTAGGATCTTTGCCTCTGTGATGCCATAAGTTCACAATAGTCCGGGTTTATAGTAATCAACAGCTAAATCATCATCTCCTACTGGTTCCTATAGGTTCCCTCATAGTGTCTCGACAGGCGCCGGAAAGTGCTATTAAACTCTGTGATGCTCAGATCACCATGGTGAAACTCCATGAACTCTTGTCGCTTTCTCAACTGATAATTGGGGCTCAAAAAGTGTGCGCTGAAGAGTCTCCTGAATGTGGCCCAAGTCATCAAGGAACCAGGTAAACGAGAGCCCCTCGCTGACTTCAACCAAAACCTCGCGTCTCCCTGAAGAAAGTAACTAGCTGTATTCGCCCATTCAGAAGCTAGGCATTTCATGCTCTTTAGAGTATCCTTCATTTTCTCCAACCAATCCTCAGCCTCCTGACAGGCTCCAACTACCCTAAGATCTTTAACACTGTGGCTACGAGCGACCTCCATGTATGTACGACTCATCCTGCTACTACCAAGAAAAGAATTCCGTAAAGCAGAGGTTAACTGCTGAATTCCTCCCATTATACCAGAACAAGGTCACCAAGGTACATTCCCACCAGAATGGTCCATAATTCTGATAAGAGGCAAACAAGATTTAGAAAGACGAAAGATTATGAATACAAGAAAGCTTATGATTACCAAATGGAAGAATGAAGTCTTAAGTATGCTCTGATACCAATCTGACACGCCCTGATCTAAGGTCTAAGGGATATCGGGATGGCCACGTGCTGGCCGACACCCAAGGGTGACGAAAGCCATTTAATGAATGCATATGCTGAGAACATGTAAATCATGCGTATAAATTGTAGCAAAATAATAAGACGTGACTATTCATTTCTACGTGAAAATAGTGATAGTGCATGACATGTTCAAAGCATACATCTAATTCAGAATACAACGGAATGTGTTATTACAATGATGGCAAAGCAGAGATGATGGCACGATATCACTGGTAAGGGAAAGCCTCGTAGCGCGAGTCGTAAGCCTCGTCCCTATGTCCTGAGGGGGCGCAAAACAAACATGAGTAGACCATGTTGATATATATATATATATAATATTGAAACAGTTATCAACATAATAACCCCCAAAGTTTTATGAAAACTAATAGTATAATAGGTAATAGGTTTTCCGAAACCCTAGCATGCCATAAAATCTTCCATAAAACATATCTCGTATAAAGTGTGTTAACTAGTGGTATCATAATCGACTCGAAGACCCCTACATCACCCGACCCACAGGCCAAATATAAATATCTTCAATCGACCCGTAGGCCCCTACATCACCCGACCCGAACGCCTATATATAAATCTTCATTCGACCGTAAGCCTCTACATCACCCAACCCGGAGGCTAATATTTAAATCTTCAATCAACCCGAAGGCCCCAGCATCACCCGACCCGGAGGCCAATATATAAATCTTCAATCGACCCCAAGACCCCTACATCACCCGACCCGAAGGCCAATATATAAATATCATTGCTCATTGCAGAATAGTGACCACTAGATAAGCACAAAACATTGAATATACTCTTTCCAAATATAAGTACATATATCTCAAAATCATCTTCATAACATATAGTCATCGATCATATATACTACAAAGAAGTGTGTAAAAGCATGTTCATAAATAGTATATAGTCATCCATCATATATACTACAAAGAACATCATTTTGATAAAATATGGTATTCCAAAATATTCTCAGTAAGCATGATAATCATATAATGTAAATCCAATTTACTTATAAAACGTTTGATAAAACGTAACCGTTAAAGTCATGCTTTTCATGTATGCATTTCTACCATTAAAACATGCATTTTAGAAGGGGTCCACTCACAGATACTCCGTCGTCGAAGAGCCGTACGAAATAGGAATGATGGAATAGCCGCTAATAATTGCACCTAAGCACATAAGGGATACAATTAACAAAACTATACTCAAAAGATTGAATTTCAAAAAACAGACGTTATAAACGGATTCGGACATCGAAATTAGCCTAGGAGGGGTCGCAGACGAAACTTGAAAAAAGTCAACAAAAAGTCAACATTGACCGTTGACCGATCAAAGTCAAAGTCAACGGTCAGCATTGATCGACGTCAACGGTCAGACCGGGTTAACGAGTTCGAGTCAAGTCAACCGAGTCGGGTCGGGTTAAGGTCTAGGCTTAGGTTGGATCCGACTTGGGCCTGAGCTTTAGGCTTGGGTCCAAAAGGGTTTGGGTTTAGTGGATTGGGCTTGTAACCCGGCCCAGGGGAAATGGGTTTAGGGTTACTGGGTTTAAGGTTTTGGGCTTAAGGCCCGAGTTCCACTTGACCCCAAGGCCAATTCTTTTAGGTTTTTGGGGTTAGGGTTTCAAGGGAATTGGGCTCAGATGCAACGGCCTGAAGACCCAAATCTACACGGCCCTAAGGGCCTGGGTTGGTTTCTTACCAGGGAAGGAGGCCGGAGCCTCCCGTGCTCCGTCGACGGTGACACTCATCACTAGGTTACACAATAAGTACCAAAATAAAGCTAGAGATGAGAAGGAAAGGTTTGTTGCCTAAGATTCACCGTGAAATGGCCGGAGGTGGCTGGATTCTTGCTTGAAACTCACACGTATTCGCCAGAGGCTTCCTGGGTTTCTAGGCTTCATCGAGCTTCACAGAGACAAGGGAAAGGGATAAGAGGTCCTGGCGAAGGTGAGGGTGGTGGTGCCGTCGTCGGGGTGCCTCTTTGGGTGTCGTCGGGAAAATGAGGGGGAAGAGGGTGAGCTGAGAGAGATCTATGTAAGTGAGAGAGTGTGAAAGTGAGAGAGAAGTCTCAGGGAGAAGAGAGAGAAAGGAGGAAAGAGATAGGGAAGTGCCACGTGGCAAGTAAGGAGATGAGAGAATTTGAGATAGAATCTGGGAAGTAGATCCAAATTAGGTGAGGATGTGGGGGTATAATTGTCATTTCATAAATCTTTGGTATAAAATTACATAAAATTAGGGAGGGGTTTTACACTACCTGTAGTCACCATAGCTACCAGCCTCTTGCTATGACTTGAAGCCGGTGGCAGCCCATCCATATCCTTTCCTAGCTTTATTTTCCTTCCTTTCATCCCATACCCTTCTCCTACCCAGATCCGGATTATGCCTTCTCAAGGTCTCTTCCTTGATTTGGGGATTGATTCGTGATTTGGGTTTGGATTAGGGTTATTGGTGGGTCGGAGACACTTCCATCAAACTGATTCAGTTTAGTGATACTCTCGACTTCTGTTGTGGATGTGCCGATTTTTTAGCTTAGATCTGTTGCAGCGCCGCCTTGGAATCTTGTTGTTGCACAACCTTGGCTAAGCACATCTGGGGGTTGCACCGCCTGGGTCGCTCTATTTTGGCGGTTGCACCACTTTAAGTACTCAGATCTAGAGACTCTAGCACCTGTATTTTCAACATTCGTAGCTCTGGTTTGACATGTGGGTGTTGTATACCCATTTTGTGCAGAGTCGTAATTGGTAGTCTTTGCCTGAGTATCCTATCCCTCCATCGTTTTGTGACATGTTGTGGTTTTCCTTCTCGGAGTTTTCAATTTAATTTAGTTTAGTTTAATTTGGTTCAATTTAGTTTGGTCTAGTCAAGTTCTATTGTTTCGCCTAGCAAGTGTTGTGGCCATGCTGCAACGTTGGTTGTATTTGGTTTTTGCTTTGAGTGATGAGTTATGTGGTCTCATCTACTAATGATGATTTTATGTGGTCTTGCTCCCGCGATGACTTTATGTGGCCTTACTATTTGGCGGTGACCGTTTGTAATCGCCAATACAAATATGTTATATATGTCGTTTTGTGACATGTTTGTATGGGTGACGTGTGAAGTTCTCGTACATGTGGTAGTCGTCCAGGTATTTACTATTAATGTCTTGTTTGTCCAAATTCACCTCCAGATCATTTTCTTGGTCACTAGAGTATTGTACCCAATTGGCACCTTTCTATTGTTTGGGATTATGAATGAAATATCAAATATCGTTGCTTGTCAAAAAAAAAATGTTGAATTCATGGGTTTATTTGTTCTTATGTGATTAGAACTAGCTCATAGTCTATATGAATGACAACTGTTATTGCAGTTGTGTGTCTTGAGTTGTACACATGCCTACAACATTTGGCGGCAACACAGTTGCAAAAATCAGGATGACAAGATTTTGAGTTTGGATGTTAATTTGATGATTCATAAAACAAAAAAAATGCGTGTTGAATCACTAATGAAATGAAGAAATAAAGTTTAAATTTAAATTTTTTAGAAAGTAGACGCTATTCATTTACTATTAAAAATGGAAAGACTGTTCATTTGCTAGATTTTTTTCGCTTTTAATATATATATATATATATATATATATATATATATATATAAAATAATTGGGAAATCGGACTACGTATTAGTTAACAATTGTGTGTGTTAAATTATTAGTTATTAAGTGAAGGGAGATCGAACCCACATCAAGGCGTATAAGTAGGATTGTTTTCCGTCACTGTGGTAAACGCCATCTCCCATTTTTAAATTTGTTTAGTGCTATTTTGAAATAAAAACTTAGCACGTGATAGGAAATCATGAATCTTGTTTCTTATTATAGAAGACATGACAAAAGCATGGACCAGTCATACTATTTTCATTTAGAAAATTGATGTTCACACACAGTCAGGGGCGAAACCAGACAATCGATTTTCACTATTTTAATATAATTAATACATGAAAATGGGTTAGAGGGAACATATGCTATCCAAGAACACACCTCCCTCCACTCTTATTCATACACCTATTTTTACCATTTGCACATCACTTGTTTATTCCTAACATTTAAATAAAATAAAAATGATCGGAAAAAAAATAAAAAAAACCAAGTAGTGCATACAAAAGCAGAAACTGAATATTCAAAAATCATTTCCCTTAAAAATTTAAACTTAATTAGCATTATAATCCAAGGTAGGCAAAGACAAGTACAATAGCAACAATGGTCCACAAATCTCAAGGACATGGACCTTGGAAAATTGAAATAGGGTGAGATAGCTCCCTCAGCTTGCCCAACCACTAGGCAAGAGCTTTACGTCCATATCATGAGCTGCCAGTCCATTTTTGTGGGCTATATATGATTCCGACGACTAATCATAGATATGTTGAAAGGTGAATCCGACTCCGAGGTCCCGCATGAAACTTCAACAACCTAACAATTCACTAAGAAAATAAAATAAGTTGATAACTATTGGAGCACAAGGCAAAGGGTAAGGTTCTTCTTGCTATGCTGCCCATATTATCTCTTTGACTTGGAATGTTGAGGGTTGGCTCATCTTCACTCTCCTGACTCCTCCACTAAACGTCCTCCACCAATTCATGTACGTAAAAATCGACTGACTTGTTTAATCATATTTTACTATTTAGCACTACGATTTAATGATTTTTTTTATTTGTAAATTAGATATCTTATGTTTGATTATTGCTCATGACAAGCTCATTATGACTGAGCTCAAATCTCACACTTTATTAGTGTGAATATATCATTGTATTAAAAAAAATTCTTAATGCATTGTGTAATCTCAAAACAAACAACAACAACAAAGCATGATCCCACTGAGTGGGGTATGTGATTCAAATTCACCTTTGGCGAAAATCGAACCTAAAACTTCTCACTTATAAATGAATAAGAATACCACTAGACTATAGCTAGTACAAGTGTAATCTCAAAAACTTAAAAGAAATTTAAACTTAAAATTTTGTTGCTAGATTAGGGTTAGGCAGGCCGACAGGTGTAGCAGTCCCCTAAACTGGTGGAGGAGTATTTCACCGGGAGATGCCCAACCGCAGCAAATCGGTATTTGGGGAGCGACTTAAACCTGAACTTGGGCATGCAAGAGCTAGTCGTTGACAAACACGGAATCGGAAAGAAAAGTACTATGACCTAGTTGAGGTTCAGCAGAACACTCTTGCTTGCTCGTTTGCTCTACGTAGTAGCTAGGGGTTGACGACCATGTCCCACAAATGGATGGTTTTGCTATGTTGGGACACAACTACAACTACTCTTGTATTTAGCTCAATCATTTTCCTGTGTAATATACTAATAGTTTCTAGGTTAAACTTTAACCTGTTTGGTGATAGGATATGTCCAGAATGCTCGTTATAATGTTCTTTTATGTCTTCTTGTAAAATGATAATAAACATGACATGATATATATATATATATATATATATATATATATCATGTTAGTACACCACATGTTAGTACATATACGTATAACATTTATCACATGACATGTGAAGTATGTGAAGCATGAAGTGCACTATTGAAACATGAGGATGGTGACACACAAGACTTTGCCTAGTTATCTTTTCGGAAAATTACAATTTATGGTACAACTTCCATTAATGAAGTTAACAAGAGTTTAAAACTCACTTTAACTATGAATAAGATCTACTGAGAACCCTAGTTTGCATGTTGAAATGAAACGTGACCCTCGATTTTTCATGGTAATATATGGTACTGCATTTTTATGAGCCGTGGCTTTAATTTTAAAAGAAACATAGATATAAGAAATTAATAATGTCCCAAACGTTTTAGGGCCCATAAACTTTTTTTATTTAGTTTTTTTTATTTAAACAAACGATATTATATTAAGACCTCTTATTTACAAGTAAAGAGAAATATCACTAGTAGTAAATAATTTTTTTATGATTTTTTCTTTTGAAATGGCCACATGCCTTAGCTATCATTATGTCAGTGATGGCTCTGGTATATGTGTTTAATATGACCAGTGATACCTTCCTTTATAACTTTTATATTGCAAATATTTTTCAATTTCCCCAATTGAAAAACTTTCTCACCACTAAACATGGTGCAATCAACATGATTTTTAACATGGCCAGAGGAAAAAAAAGAACCATTTAATTTGAACGTAAGCTAACAAGATCGTGTTTTTGATTGATTCGAAGCATTTTTTGGGTTTCAGTGTCATCTCTAAATTTGATTAGCAAGAAAAGAAAACCTTCTTTTTATTTTAGTTAGTTGTTTAATTAGCAACCCTTAAGTTAGGAGGCTTGACTCCACCGTCAATTTTTCTTTGAATTTCGGTTGGCCAAATGGCATTGCATGATGCATGCATAAACTGTATTGCCTTTCGTCGCCCTCGTGGAGGTTTTTATTTTATTTTATTTTCTATCTTTTACGTTTTCCTTATTAATGTTGGGAACAAGTATCGATGGGCGAAAAGTTATCTAGGGCATGATTAAGAAAATAATTTACAGCAGCTTAGATAATGTCATGCGAGTGATGTTTTTTTGGCACCAATCACCAACTTGATTTTCTTTTTCCTTTTTTCGTACAATCTTATTTTAACTTGTTATTATGCTAATTTTAAGGGCGTTTTTGGACTAGTAGCTAGTAGTTGGTTTAATATATTTGTTTATATGATTAATATTTGGTTTAATGTTATTCAGTTTTAGTTTTATAAGATGAAGTAGTTGAGTTTAAATCTCATAAACGAAGCATTCATTAATTTAAAAATTTAATTTTGGTCAATTACATGAAATTTGTAATCGCACTTGAAATTTAAAATTTATGGAGTAATGATTATAACGTACACTCTAAGTCATAGAATCTCTTTGCATGTCATCGTCAAGATCCCCTGTAGCTCGTAGATGTTTAGGCAAATTGGAGGGTTATCATCTTGTTCAAATTTATATATACTAAAGGGTAAACTGCCAATTTAGTTCCTGAATTATCACCTTAGTGAAAATTAGGTTCCTAAACTATTTTTTCAGAAAAATTAGTCCCTGAATTATAAAAATCTGCCAATTACATCCCTAATGTTATATTCGAAGATGCTATACTCAATTTTCCGTCAATTTAAGTCACGTTACTTGCATGTGAAACACATTGGAGGGTAGATTCGTAGTTTTTCATAAAGAAATAGTGTATAGAGTTAACTTTGGAGGATAAATTGGTAGGTTTTCATAAAGAACTAGTGTAAGTTAACTTTTGAGGGTAAATTAGATATTAAATTTGCAACCTATATGAAATGTTAAGGGCTTATAGACGAGAAAATGATGGTATTACATTCAAAAATGTGTCAAATGACTTAAGTTGACGAAAAATTGGATAATATAGCTTTGAATATAATAGTAGGGATGAGATTAGCAATTTCTAATGAATTTAGGAACTTATTTTACCGAAGAAATAATTCAGAGACCTAATTTTCACTAAGATGATAGTTCAGGGACTAAATCGGCATTTCACCCTATACTAAAACCCAAACCGAAAAACACTGTTCAATAACAGTATTCTTCCATTTTCACCTCTGCTTCTTTTTTGTTATTTCAACTTTGCCCTATTGGTTTGTTGTCAAATGAGTAACAGTTTTGTGGGAAGGTTCTCGAAGGCTCTTCTATTTTCTTCCGTCGCTTTGCCCTTTCTCTTCCTCTTTGTTTATGTGCTTTTCTCCCTGCGGCAATCCTTCGTGTTTCCCTGCTTCTCTCTGCCCAAGAACCACTGGTCAATCTGGTTTCTCTGGCTTCTTCCGATGGCGATCAAGATTTCGTCATGGAGGAGATAAACGTTGGAGGTCAATCGGATCTTGAATACTATTTCTACCGCGAGACTTACCCAGAAACTGAGACCATTGTGAGGTCGACGATGACGCATATTTACTCCCACCAGAAGAATATCTATGCTCAGCTGTTGCGCCTCTTCTTCCATGACTGCTTCATTCAGGTATATCTCAAACCCCAAGATTCTTTTTTTCTTCATCTTTGTGGCTATTTCTCATATGGGTTTAGTTTTGATTGCTCTGCTTTTAATCTTGATGCTATTTTTCTTCATCTTTGTGTGTTTTTCTCAAATGGGGTTTCTTCCAAATTCTAATCTTGCTTTGGGTTCTTTAACTTTCTTCATTTTTGTGTGGGTTTTTCTCGAGGGTTTTTGTTTTGATTGTTCTGGATTTTCTGGTTTTAGTTTTGATTTCTTCTTCCCTGTGTTTTAAACGTGTTTTTTTTTTCACAAACACCCCTGCAGGTCCCATTCTTGGATATCCGAATATGCACTCGAACTAACTCTTCGAGGCCGCTGATCTTGGATTCGCCACTATATTTCCTTACTCGGATTCATTTCCGACGTTCTAATTCTACGGAATCAGCTGAATGTCACTGATCGATAAAAGAATCCTCTTTCATCATATTCTCTCAGTAAAATATGTACATCTCTCATTTTCCTAGCAATTGCTATATTATTGTGTTAGTTTCTTCCTTGCTATAAGTATATACATATGTGTGTGTGTGTAATTATCATGTACATATGTATATCCCAATGTACAAAGAAAATAGTAGGAGAAGTCTACATGCAACATAAAACTAAGCATTAATTTGGGAACCAGTTCAGCAGACATACGGTTTTGTACTTTCATTTTGTCAATCTTCTCTTCTGTACTGTATCGTTGTTTTGAAAATTCATTAGGAGAACTACTTCAAGGTTTAATTCATTTTATGTTATCAGTTTTCTTAAGTGGAAGCAATAAGTATGTTTTATACCGCATATTTTAAATAATTACATAAAAAATTACTTTTTAAAGATTGATGTGAAAATTTATAAACTGAATTAAATTTAAGAAACACATGAATGAATTTAGCAAAGAATTGAAGTGTTATTTCATTTTTCAACGCTTTTAATTCATTCATGTTTATGTTTGAATCAGTAAAGAAACGTTGCTAATGGTGTACCTGTGACGATGCAACGTTGATATGCTTCTGTGTCAATTTGGCTTCAGTTATTTGGTAAGAGAACTTACTTTAACCTCCGAGTTTAATTCATTTTGTGTTATCAGTTTTCTTAAGTGGAAGCAATAAGTATGTTTTTATACAACATATTTTAAATAATTACATAAAAAAAATTACTTTCTAAAGATTGATGTGAAAATTTATAAACTGAAATTAAATTTAAGAAACGCATGCATGAATTTAGCAAAGAAAACAAAAAATGAGAACTATTTTAAAAATTTTAAAATGTGTTCTAGGGTTTAGTAAGAAAAGTTGTTCCATGAGTTGTGTTTTGAGGTTTACGTTTATGATGTGAAGAGTAGTATGAATGAAATGCACATAAATTATTTTTAATATTTTAAGTGATGATGTTTATTGTCTGGAGAAAATAACAGCATCATTCCTGCATGTTCGTCACACTATGTAATGAACTCTTCTCCTTCAAATATATCGTCTTCTGATTGTGTAATCTTCATGTTCTGTATGGTCTATTCCATTTCCAATTGGATTCTCGCTATTGGTTCTATGTTTGAAGTTGGAAAAACTCATATGTTGCTTTTATAGTTTGATTAACAGTTCTTAATTAGAATTGGCAAATTCTTTTACTAAACATTTTTTCTCATATTTCTAACATTGGAGGTTCATTCTGATTTGAGATGGAAATTAATGTTATCAAGAGTTTAAAATGTGATGTAAGACAGAAACTATTATGATTTTGTAGAGAAAATAAGCTTTTAAATGAAAGAGTTGTAATGTGACATCCCACATCGTCCAAGGGATTGATCCTTAAATGTATATTTTCATCCCTACCTAGCATGAGGCCTTTTGGGAGCTCACTGGCTTTGCGTTCCATCGGAACTCCGAAGTTAAGCGAGTAGCGCGCATGAGCACTCCCATGATGGGTGACCCACTGAGAAGTTCTCGTGTGAGTTCCCAGAAACAAAACCGTGAGGGCGTGGTTGGGGCTCAAAGCGGACAATATCGTGCTACGGCAGAGTAGGGCCCGGGAAGTGGTCGAGCTCGGGCCGCGATGTGACAATTGGTATCAGAGCCAATCTCTGGTCGGAAGTTTGTCGACGAGGATGTCGAGCCCCTAATGGGGGTGGATTGTGACATCCCACATCGCCTAGGGGAGTGATCCTTAAATGTATATTCTCATCCCTACCTAGCACGAGACCTTTTGGGAGCTTATTGGCTTCGGGTTCCATCGGAACTCTAAAGTTAAGCGAGTAGTGTGCGAGAGCACTCTCATGATGGGTGACCCACTGGGAAGTTCTCGTCTGAGTTCCCAGAAACAAAACCGTGAGGGCGTGGTTGGGGCCCAAAGCGGACAATATCATGCTACGGCAGAGTCGGGCCCGGAAAGTGGTCGAGCTCGGGCCGGGATGTGACATGTAAAAACAAAGTCAAGGTTATGTTAGAGGGTTTAAGAGAGTAAAATTGGGATTATGAAAGGTTAGACAGGTATGGGTGGGAAGTGTTGAAGGATTTGATGGAAACTAACTCTTAATTATAATGTTGTTAAAAAAAAGTCAAGGATAAGTTGAAGGGTTTGAAAGAAACTAAAGTGAAATTAACTAGAACCGAACTATTCATTAGAAATCGATATATTTTTAGGTGTATTAGGAATACAAAGTAGTATAATAAGTGGTATATGTGGTTTATATTTTCTATACTTTTTCTTATAATCTATTCTGCCTTGGTCTAATTATTTTCTTGAATTCGATATGTTTTTGTAGAAACTTGGTTGCAAGGCAAGTTGAAAACGCACAAAAGTTTGATCGCGTCCTATAGAATTGCTAGATAAGGTCATCTCCATTTCATGCAAAATCAGACTTCTTTATGCACCCAAAAACACTAGGAAAACACGTTTTATCCTTATTTTGTTCATGATATAATTCTACTGCCTATAAATTTATTTCAAATTTTTTTTTCCCTTGCTTGGGATGCTTCCTTAATGACCAACATACTAGAGGACAACTTTTAGTGTTGCAGTAAACACATTTCCCATTAATGTTTTTGGACAGGAAGCAATTTGTGTTTTTTCATATCCAAAGAACTTCGTAATATTTTTAATAGACGAAATATGTTTCTCTTTTGATATTTAAATTTGTTTCATTCATGATGAGGTTGTGTATAATTTGCATTGGCATTGGTAACTGAGTTTTTGACTCAAAACATTGTTTATGAAGATTGAAATTTCATAATCTTTCATATAGTTTTCAATCCCGCAGCAACGCGCGGATACAAATTCTAGTATATTCTAAAACCCAAACTCCGTGTTACTGTTCATTAACAGTAACGTGACGAAAATGCCCTTCAAATTTTTGGCTGGCAGCACTTTGTTTAGTCTTTGCTACAGTGCAATGTCGAATGTGCCCTTGCTCTCCAGGTGTCAATCATCGTGGAGGGCAGCAGAATTGAGTCTGCTTCAAAACAAGCTCCACTTTTGCTTCCATTTCGTCTTCTCTCTCAGAAACCTCGCTTTCCCCTCTCCGTCGCCCACAATCAAATCCACTACCTCTCTCTCTCCTCTCCTTCTTCTCCCTCTCTCTCCTCCTTTGTGTGGGTCTCTCCTCTCTTCCGTCCAAGGGAGATGGAACGTTGGTTTATTTGTTTCTCTATTTTCTGTTGTTTGTACCGGATCGCTGATTCCGGCTGTCTGTGCACCGATCAAACCGCAGAAAATACCTCAAGTCAATTTTCCACCAAAATCACATCTCAAAGTCTTCGAATTTCAACCCGCACATGCACTGCCAAACAGGTAGCAAATCGCCTTGACATCTCTCTCCCTCTCTCTCTCTCAATATGGGTTGTTTTGGATCTAATTTTGTTATATTTTGTTTCTGGGTTCTTTTAAAAGTATGGATTTAGCGTCTGTGGAGTAATATTTATGTCAATATTTCTATCAGATTAAGTAGACCTTCTATATATCATTGTGCAGTAGTGGACGAGCTTAACGATGGTAAGTTGTCGCTGAAGGACGATATGAGAGTCAAATATATACCATGCCGATCATCTTTCATTTGTTCATAGTGCTATAAAGTAGGGTGAGACTGTTTGTTTTTGGTTTTTTTGAGGTTTTTTATGATTTTCTGTGCTGTTTTTGGTGTAACAGATCTGAAAAATGTGTAGGGGCAAAGTTGGAATTTGGACAATTTGTTGCACAAGAGGCCCCACTGGATGAAGAATACTGGGTCAGTATTAAGTAATCACTCTCTGGATGATCACATCTTTGTCTATGGATTACAAAACGTTATGGAGTATTTTTATGTAAACTGTAAGAAGTGAAACTTTTGTGTGTAAACTTATGTGTTCTCCATTTAATTTGATTGAATGTGAATTTACCTAGCTTTGTAGCTAATTTTATAGCAATATTGATTCACACGTTTAATTTCCAATGAACTTATATGCATTTTCCTTTTTATTTTATTTTATTAATTTACTGATCCTGTGAATAATTTTGGCTTTTAGATTTGTTTGAATATTTTTCTGATTCAACTTGCAGGTTTAGTATCATTTTACAGCTTTCTACAACTCTTTGTTCTTTCTCTCTTCCTTTATGTATTTTTAGTCAGATTGAACTGTTCTCTTTAACTTAAGATTTAACTAAAGTGTTTAGAACTTAATTAAGTGGAAATTTACTCAAGTTTAATGATCTCTATTTGGTTGACAAAATAAGCATATAATACCTCCACAGGTGAGGGGCCGGATAATTTGCAGGCCAACGTTAAGATTGCTCAGAGCATTAGAGGATAATGGTAATGGATATGAAATTGTTGTTTTATGACAAACACTGCATATTGATGTTGGTAGTTTTAGTTTTTGCTCCACCAAATTGTATGATAAGATAATTCGAAGTTACAAACTTTTTCCTATGTTACTGTTACATGGTTATTGGCGTATATTGCACTTCAATAATCTAATACCCGTAATACTAGAAATTAGAATGACCATGAAGATGTAGTTGACCCACTTTAATCTACTTTCTGCGTGGAGTTTCAGGCTTCCAGACTACTGCAGATATTTCTTCTTCAATGTTTTAGAGCCAGAGGGGTTGTAGTGATTGATTTCAGTATACAACCACTGCCTATTTTCCAACATATTCTCTATAACCTATTTTATTGTTTTCTCTAATATACGTGTTATTGCCCCCATTTTTAAGGCAGTGTCTTCGGTCATTGGGTCGAGGTGGAGCATCATGTTAAGTTTCTAAAGGGATACAATGATTTGGTGTTGTTTATCTCAGACAGCGGGCTTGCAGGTAAAATGTTAAGCTTTATGTCCAAAGCGATCTTTCTCTGCATGCTGACTGTGCTGATTGAAGGGGTGGTTTAGTGAATGGGTGTTTCTTCTTTTTGGCATTTCTCTATTATCATATATCTTTCTCTATTCTAAGGTATCAGATCATTTGAAACAAAAACATTTTAACTTTAATTTTGCAGGTTAATGTTGGGTTTGAGTCCAACGCGATATACACTTGAACAGAGTGGAGTACAAGACAGTATGCAAACATGATTTAGGACACAGTTTACCTATTTGTAAACACTTTGTGTGAAATATTATTAGTTATGAACATCCAATTTGAATCCCTCACATGCTAAACTAGGTACCATTAAATTAGTTTTATGTCTTTTTTTATTTGATAGCTGCTTCTTATTTCTCTATCTTTATTAAGATTTTGGGGTGTGCTTTGGATTTGCTACATATGGTCATATTTTTTGTCATTGGCTTTTTGTTCTGCTTAATTATTTTTAATTGAGTGTTTTATCTGGTATTTCATTTTGTTTTGTTTATTTGTTTCCTTTTTATGTTTAAATGTTTTTTTTTTTCTTTCTAAATTTAGGCTTCTGGGAAATTCTTGCTCACCGTTTGGATTCCGAGAAAATTTAGGGGATGTCCAGTCATATTCACATCCTGAAAACTCAGTGAAAATACATACTAATTTATGTGTAGCTGAAAATTTTGTTATCTGATTCTGTTCTAATTAAGTTGATTTATTTGTTTTTTTTAAATTTTAATTATTTCGTATTTATTTTGTGATTGCAGATGTTTAAATGATGGAGAGGTTCGCAAAGCTGTTAGGCGGATGAGACATGTCTGGATGAGGGAAAGGTGTCTGCACTGCCCTTGCTGTCTCAAATGCCATCACCAATCTCTCTGGTTAGTCACATTCCTCTTGGAATATGCGTATTCTTATGTGATGTTGGCTGATACCTTGGTGATCAACTTAATAAAAAATGTGAGATGAGCAAATTGAAAAGTCTGCTTTCTTCTCATATGCATGCTTTAACAAATATTGGTTTTAATTATTGATGAGCAATTGAAAATTTAGTTTTTCTCCTCATGTTACACTTACATTGGTAGATCAACATATGTTTGTTTTTAACGTATCTTATTAAATGCATTTGAGAATCGATTGAAGAAACTATTCAGTTCATTTAGCAATTAAGAACAAGGTAAACATAGTTGTAAATATGTGTAAATAAGATAGGAATTTTGATGAATTTATGTTTTTTCCTCCGTTTTTCATTGTTTTTAGGCATTGAAGCTAAATATGGAGAGGGTTTTGAGACTTTTAGACCTATTGGAACTCCCAAGGTTTTCAGGCATCAAAGCTAAACAAGTTGAATTTCACGCCCGCAGCATCGCGCGGGCAGCATTGCTAGTCAAATCTATTTTCTCCGTGAAAACTATAGATTGATCAGCCCTCTTTGTCAACCAGGAGGATCCTCAAGATCCTTCAATCACATCCGTTCATTGTATATCATGCAGTCAGAAATTATTGTAAATTTTTTTATTTAAAATTAAATGTAAACAGTACCTGACAAAAATTGATCGCACGATGTACGATGAACGGATGTGATTGGAGGATTTCCAGAATCCTCACAAAGAGGATTCAACGAGGATCCTCTCTCCTTTGTCAATTGGGCAAAGTTTGTGGACGAGTAGTTGTTTCACCATCACGTTAGAAAAAAGTGGTCACATATTTGGTGGAACCTTCCATTTTATTCCCTACCAAAAACATACTGTAACGGTTGGTGTAAATATAATATTTTTTGTCAAACATTAGATTTTGTTAGATTATATGCTAGATTAGTTACAGACGGAGTTTGAACGCACATTGTTATGCAAGGGCTCAACATCTTTCTACCACAGTGGTAAAGGGGCACTTGCGGTTGGTGTAAATTCTTGACTTCATCCCTTCAGTTTTCATACTGTGGCTTTGAAGCCGCTAAGAATATACAATATAGACTACGTGGAGATAACAAGTTAGAGCATTGCATGAGAGGATTAGTTTATACTCTGGCTTGAAGAGACTCATAAATATATTATCCTAGGTTAGAGTTCTAATAGCATTTTTAACGCAGACTCAAATGTTATACTTATATTTTTATATTTGGTGAGTTTAAAAAAGAAAGTTTGAGTTTTCTGGTTTTTTCCTCCAATGCAAATACTTATATTCTTCGATCCATTTTATTATATTTTGTCTTTTAAAATTTCAGTCTTTACTTGAAGAAAGACCGTGTTTGAGTTTCATGAAATTTGAGTATATGCATTAGAGATGATTCGATCCAAACGCAAATCTTAAATACCTTGCTTTCTTCCCATTGGGGTAATTAGTCTTCAAACTCCTTTATGGTAATAACATATTGGGATTGTGAAAGGGAGTGGTTTATGCACTTTTCTTTTCTCCATTTTTGCACTCCTCTATTTTGTTGTAGCCTGTAGAATCAACCAGTACTTTAAAAAAGGGCCTAAGCGCAAGATCCCACCCCCCTCCTCTCATCAAACCCAAACCAATGAATACGATAAGGAAGAAGTAGCTTCAACTTTGAGAAGACATTCCGTGCAGGCCTAGTAACTATGAATTGGCTATGTCATTCTTATGAATGTGGGCGTGCCAACTCACAATCAAGCTCGATCGGACGAGTAAAATAGATGTGGTGGTGGTGTTTAATGTCTCGTCTCGGCCTTAGGTTCTACAACCTTAAGACAATGTTTCTTAGTTTACTGCCAAGTTTAAGATCTCATGCACCATGTTCGGCTTCCTTGACTATATTCGTGAGAATATAGGTGGGCCGAATCGTTATTAGGCTATGAGAGCAAAGGTACTCATAGGAGATGAGTATTTTGATAATGAACGAGGTTCGGCCGTCTGAATGCAGAACTACAAAATGTACCTAAGAGTAACCAATCATAGAATACTTCACTTTGTTGGGAGACCAATAAAGTGACCTCTTTGGGCAAAAGAATTAAGAATTCTTCGCCTATCGAGATTTGGATAGATAACCAACCAATCTAGAAGCAGTGTTGTTTACTTATCCAAAAATAAGGTGCTCATATGCTGCTTGATTCTACATCATCGGTGTTGTTTATTTATCAAAATTGAAGGTGTCGCTGGTTGTCAACACAATGCTGTTTACTTATCCAAACTATAGATGTCTTGACAGGAAGGTTAGAATAGTTAGTGTTTTTCTCATGGTATGATAAGGGTTTCCCGTAGAACGTGGGTTTTTGTGTAGATCGTTTGAGTTGTTTGTTGGGTTGAAGGGGGCTTTTCATGTTGTTGAACATCTTCTATTTATAGGGATGATCTTCATGATAAACAAGTATGTCGAGGTAGAGTCCTAATGAGACTGTGTTTACTCGGTATTTATCTAAATATTCTCTCTTTATATCTTTAATCCCTTCCTTAGCCAAAACTCATCTTTATCCACTCTCAGCCTCTTTGATTCAAACCAAGGTTCTAAACCTAGTCCCTTTATGCAATTAATTCATCCTGATCTGATCAAGAACAAATTCTGATCCTAAGAACAATTCGCATCGAAACAGAGCTTATTCTAATCCTTGGCACACTAAGGACTCGACTAAGCCACATCTAAACTTAATCCTTTCACAGTCCCACTTCCATAAGGACTCGATCGAATCAATCATGTCCTGGACTGAAAGCCCACTGGCCTAAAAGATCATTATTGGGTCGAGAATTATGGCTTTTTAGCTCGAGTTGGCCCATTCTCTACCCAAGTGTTATTTTAAATCGAAACAGATTCATAAAATCTATCAACAAATCGGATAGAAACAATGATAGGCGTGCAAAACGAAAAGAGAGAAGTATGGAACTCATTAACCTAGTTATTATAAATATGCATGATTACTGATTATAGTCAATATTGGCCTTTTTTCATTTAGTGAACAAACAAACGTTGTTGGTCTTTAAGGTTATTGAAGTAATAAATTATAGGTCCCCATGTATAATGTATGTTTTCTGAGACAAACTACGTAGTCATTGTCAAGGACTGTATTTTGAGATTGGGCGGTGGAGCAGGACCCTCCAATCAGATAGAATGCATAATTTTAAAATTTCTAAAAATATATAAGATAATATCCCATCCCTTTGCACAGTGCCATTTGTAGCAAGTGCTACTACATCTTCACTTAAACCTAGACTACGGGAATGAGGATTCAAATTTGTCCGAAAAGCAAGCGCATTGTCATACTCTAGCCAATTGGGCTTTAGCCGATGTCTTGCTTCACATATATCTCATGAGGAAAGAAACTTATACTTGCCTTTGAGATACTACACATTGTTGTGTTTTATTTTTTGTCTCATAAATCAATCACACATTATTATGTATTTTAATTTTTTTCACATGTCAGTGCGTCGTTAGGCAGTGCATCGTTGGTTTGGGGACATCGCTTTGACATCCTAAGTGTAGTCGTAGGCAAGTTCTTCTAACTCCGAAGGACCCAACTTTTCATTCATCTAGGTTATTTCGGAGAGAAACACTGGTCACCTTTCAAAGTTGAACATAAATATAGCCACCTTGTAAAGCCTACAATTGAATATGCCTTTACAGCAATTATAATTAAATGGTGCAGAATCCCTTTCTGAAAGTCTAATAAGATTCCGTCTAATACAATGTTAACCAGATAACATGGCTACAAGTCTCCAATTTAAGACACTAAAATGGCCTTTCATGGTGGGAACTTGCTTTTGTTGGAAAGTAGTTATTTATTTATGTAGCCTCTTGGAGTTTTGTAGCCATTTCGGTATTCTCGTTTGTTTAATAATATTCTTATTTTGTTAGTCTTGTTCGTCGCGCACTCTGATATTCACTTGGTATCAGAGCAGGTTCAATCATTTGGGATTTAATCTGCTTTGGTTGTTATCAATTTCGTATGTTCGTTTAGTTTGATATTATTAAAAATAAAAATAAAAAATGTTTGAAGCCGGAGTCGCGTTGGGCCACCAGTCGCTACCCCTGCTGTTGCCCACCGCTGCATTTGTTCCTGTTCCACCACCTGCAACGATCTGATCACCGTGCGGTGATCAGACGAATCCACCACCATCTCGCACCTGTCTTGTCTTGTCCGCCTAACGGAGCTTGTCTTGTCTTGTCCGCCTAACGGAACTTGCCTTGTCGTGTCCGCCTAACAGAGCTTGCATCCGCATCTGCTTGTTGGCAAACTCATGACATGTACAGCCATGAGTTTGACAGGGGGTGTTGGAAAATTGTTATTTATTTAGTGTTTAGATTTGGGCTTAGCCCATTAGAATTAGGTTTTCGTTTCCTTACTTATTAGGGACTAGGGTTAGTTTATTATAAATAGATAACTTTGTTATTCAGAGAAATTAAGTCATTCACAATGTAGCCTCTTGGAGTTTTGTAGCCGTTTCGACATTCTCGTTTGTTTAATAATATTCTTATTTTGTTAGTCTTGTTCGTCGCGCACTCTGATATTCAACTGCTTTAGTATAGTAATCAGCACTCAGCAGCAGCTGCACAAACTGCACACATATATGCACCTAGCTAGGCAGTTTATTGAATTGCATCAACTTCGTAGAGGCGTTTATTCGAGTATTAGTTAATTGTTAATTCAGGAAATATGCTGGTTTTCTCTAAACATTCTATGATAGTCAGCGTCGTCGACACAAGAACAATACCATAAAACAAAGTGATCACATACATAAATCTTCAGCCATGCGCGGTAGTTCGCAAAATAATTAAGTCTCGGGAGACCATTTTAATTTGCAGTTTGATTTGCTTTTCAAGTTTCCAAATCCTCTGCTCCTAAATTCAATCGCATACAAAATCAAGCAAACCGAAAACTAACATGTTTTCTAGTCTTTAATTAAGCATAACCAATCTTGAACGAAAAGCCATGGTTCTGTTAAAGATGGTTTGAGCCATTTAGCACAAAAACTTTAGGTCGACTGAATGCTACTCCATAACTGTATTTGGTCGACTCATCTGGTTTTGTCAGAAACTTTCTGCAAGCACCAGTCAGAAACTTTCTGCAGTCTCTCTGCAAGCATCATACTTTCTGCAATCTCTCTGCAAGCATCATACTTTCTGCAGCAGCATGCTCCTGCTCCTTGAAACTAGGATTTTAGGTGACTTGTTGATGTAAATCTCCTTAATTCAAGGAATGCCTTGTTTAGTCCTTAAATCAAGGAGAAGGTGGCGTGTCCCTTCTTCCTTGCCTTTTGTTTTGCTACCTTATATTATGCTTGCTGTAAACACTTTCTATCATATTATTGGAAATATATCAAAACTTATTTTCAACAACCAAAAACACTAGTTTCAAAATTCGACTAGCTTTACGTACCATTGGACTACCCTTTATCCACACGCTTCAACGCTTCAACGCCGATCTCCATATCTTGCTTTTTCCTCAATATATCCGATAGCTTCTGGTGCCTGTTCGAACACAACTTTTTGGGGAAAGTTGGGCTACTTGCAGGGCAATCACCAGTCTCCATCTCTTGTTTTTTCCTCAGCACATTCGATAGCTGCATGTGCCTGTTCGAACACAACTTTTTCAAGAAAGTTTGACTACTTGCAGGGCAGCATTCCGTGACAAGCTTTTTGGATCTCTCATACCTATGCCAACAAGCATTACACAGAGTTTTTAATCCAAGGGGACCTGACCTCCATTTTGGGGAAGTTTCACTCTCGCATTGCTGGCACTTCCTCACTCTTATCTCGGCTTCACCACCAATCTCCGTCTCAATATTTTGTGTCTTCTTCTTCTTCCTTGGTGGTTTCGGCTGCAACTTGCTCGAGAAACTTGTTACACTTGCAGGGCGGTATTCTGGGAAAAGCCTTCCGGACTTGTACCTCAACCCACAGTTATCACACAGGGTGTTTGTTCCAAGGGGACCTGCACGCCATTGCAGGGAGTTTCCAGTCCCACAATGCTGGCATTTTCTCCCATTGATCTCGGCTTTGTACCTTATATGACAATTGTTACATAGTCTATTCTTTCCAAGGGGACCTTCTCGCCATTTCTGCCATGGCTTGGTTTTTCGTACCCCACAACGCTGGCACTTCCTCCCTATAATGTCGGACTTGTACCTAACATAACAAGCAGCACACAAGGCTTTCTTTCCTTTGGCACCGTCTTCCCGCCATTGCAGGGTACTCTTTTTAGTCCCGCAATCCTAGCATTTTCTCCGAAGAATCTCAGACCTGTGCTTAAGCTTGATTGCACAAATATTACACACAGTATCCTTTGCAACCCACCGCCATTGCGGGGTGTTCAGAGTCCCGCAACGGTGGCATTTTCCCCCCTGTTTGGGTTAATATTCGAATATTGGGCTTTAATAAAGGAACACCCAAGGATGCCAACTAAAAGGGAGACTTGCCCGAAGCCCAGCATCGAGCCCAGAGCAAGTTAAAGCCTTCTCAGCCAAAATACAAGCCACGTGTCGATGAACGAAGTGACAAGTGTTGAAGACTAACCTACTATCTGCCAAAGAACACTTTCCAGTGGCATCACAAGTAAAAAGTTGATGACTCACTACCCTCCAAGTGTTTTCGGGCAAGAGCAAAAGCTACAGCAGTCGGGCCAAACTGTCTATAAAAGGAAGAAGAGACAACAGAAACAAGGACATTCAACCAAACAAACAAACAAACATACAAACTCTGCTCTCAAGCCAGATTTGCATCCAAAAGCTGAAATCAGCCCAGATTTAGTCCATTTTAGTGATAGTTCTCTGAAAAAGCTATCTCTTGTCTAGTATAAAAGCTCTACTACCTCCCTTAGTGTTGCAGTATCGATTCCCTCATGTAAACTTGTTTACCATCCATCCCTTTTTAGCATACAAACCTTGTAAATTCAAAGAAAAGTGACTGTAAGAAGTTCAACCTTGCCAGACAAGGTGAAATCTTGCCCGAATCTCTTTGTTTGTTTTCTAAATTAGTAGATTGATTGCTTAATGCATTATCCAGCATGTATTCAAGTTATTTCCACCTGTTTTTCTATTTTAAGAGTCTCATTTGCATCTGGATCTGGTTAACTTGATGGATGTATTTTCATTAAAAGTAATTTGGGACCAAACAAATGACTTAAGGGGCTCTGGACTCCCTTCATTCGAGCATACAAGATCATGAACTAAAAGTCCTTGTTTATAAGGCAAGAAAAAGAACTTAATGTGGACTTAACCCATCCACGACAATCCTTTGATAACAAGAAGTTTGAGTAACTTTGGGCGCAAGTAATCAAGTTAAAACACATTTGTTCTACATCTGCTATGCCGAGATAACAGTGGCACGCCTAGCACTTAGTTTGTTTTGATTGCGAGCCTCAAGGCCTACACCTAAGGCCCCACAAAGGCATCTTTCAGAACTAACTTTGTTCTCTTCTTGTAGCACATCAACAAGCAACAGCCTAACTACACATCCAAAGTACCAATCCTTTGGGGAGCTGTGTTGAGGTCTGAGGAGCATTCTACAGAGCAATCTTTGCCCGAACATAGTTTTGGCACGCCCGGTGGGATACCATTAGTCTTGTATGCCAAGAAGGAAGAGGAAAGAGAAAACCTTCAGGTGGAACACAGAGTATGGACCACCCTAGTGTCTATCAAGCATGGTAGATCATCCAGAAGATTTCCTCTCCCTACGAGGACCAGCTATTGTGGGAAGCTCGACTTCATCTGAGAAGTCAGGAGGGAAGGTAACAAATGAAAACTTGCAAGCCACCATGATGCAAGTGTTGAAAAGTATGGAGAATATCTCTCTGGAGACCAGAGGAGAAGTGAGCAAACTCTGCTCCTTAACAGGAAGTTTACAGAGACGACTAGATCTGGCGTACTCTATTCCAAAATATGGTTATGCCAGGGGAATGATTAGAGAAGCTAGCCCTAAGAAAGAACTAATTATTCCCTTATTTCCTTTGATTGAGGAAAAGAAGGATAAAGGGAAAGACAATGAAGGATCTGGAGTTAATCAACCAGTATTGGAGGAGATCTTGGAAACAGAATTGCCAGATCCCCTATTATTTTCACTAGATAGTAGGGGCAGAGTGGGCAAGAAAGAAAGAAGTATGGGATGCCCTAATTAATCAGAGAATCCAGCAGGAAGGGTGAGTTCACAACTGTGGACAAACCTCCCCCTCATAGGCATTCACCATTGGCTAATAAGGGAAGATGGGCCAAATGGAGGAAGCTTGAACTAAAAAAAGAAACTTTCTCGGGCAATGATCTTAGCCCGAAACCTCATACCCAACTTAATAATGCAACCAACCAACAATTTAGAGAAGAGTTAGCCGAACTAAGAAGGATGGTGGTCCAGAATGCTCAACCTCAGGCTCGACCGCTGTTTAGGATCACCTACCATAAGCCATATCCCGAGTATATTGATGAGCAGAATCCTTTTCCCCTCAACTTTACGATGCCCGCGTTTCCCACTTTTAGTGGAAAATAAAGCAGTCTGTCATCTAGAGATCACATTTTCAAGTTCTCCAACCATTGTGTGGTGTTTAAAGACAATCCTAACTATAAGTTAAGATTGTTTGGGAACTCGTTGGTTGGCCTAGCATCTCAGTGGTATTCCTTGTTGCCTCTCAATTCTATTGCTAACTGGGGGCAAATGGAGATGGCTTTTCATGAACAATTTTATAGGGTGGAGCTCAAGATAATTATCAATGATCTACTAGACGTGAAGCAATATGAGCATAAGTCTATAGAAGAGTTCATGATGAGGTTTAGAAAGACAAGGATGAGGTGCCAATTCCCTATCAATCATGCCCAACTTATATCCATTGCTCAGAATGCATTAAGGCTGCCTTTGAGGAAAAAGTTTTATGATGTACAGTTCAGTGAACTGCAAGAGTTGGTGATTGCTGCCCCAAAGTACGAGAAGCTGTTGATTGAAGAACAACAAGTGAAGCACTCATCCAAGGTGCCTCCTTTCTACAAAAACAAAGTTGCAATTCACCAAAGTAAAGTTTGAAGGAACAGATCCAGAAGAGAGTAATGGTCATGGATGAGAGAGAATTGAGATGTGTGCATCAAAGATGAACACCCATTTCAAACCTTTAACAGTAAAGGGTTTAGTCCAGCAAGTCAAGGATCAAAAGGTGGTGGTGAATGATGGTGGATTTGTCCCTATGAAGCCCCCTAAATACCAGAGCTATTCTTTTGATTTAACCAAGGCCTCAGAAATCTATGAAGAGTTGGTGCAAGCAAGAGTAATTGTGCCCGATAGCACCAAGAAGATGCCTAAGCCAGAAGAATTAAGAGGAAAGAAGTATTGCAAGCTGCACTATACCTTCAACCATTCTATAACTAACTGCGTCCAGTTCAGGGACTAGATACAAGACCTCATAGTCAAAGGGAAGTTGCTCTTGGAGAAACCTCAGGCTAATATGATGATTTACACGGATCCCTTCCCATAAGCCCCAATAAACATGATCAACCTGACTTGGGTTGAGAAAGGGAAAGGAAAAGCTTGTAAACACGAATATTCCTGATGACGAGCGAGACAAGAACACATGTACAAGATAATATTTTGTATTAATGATTTTGGGGTTACAATCTCTCTCAAATTTGATCATTTGATTCGATCTCCATAAGATGTAAATTTGTGGATGTGCGATTGATCCAAGGGCCGTCGAGGCTTGATCTTGGATGAACGGTTGGAAGTTTCTTCAAGGGGCCGTTGGGGCTTGATCTTGAAGGTTGAGGGAAGTTTCTTCAAAGGCCTTCAGGGCTTGATCTTGAAGGTTGATGGATGAATGGATCTTCGAGGGCTTTTGGGCTTAATCTTGAAAAACGGTTGATGAACGGATCTTCAAGGGGTTTTGGGCTTGATCTTGAAGAACAGTGATGAATAGATCTTCAAGGGCTTTTAGGCTTGATCTTGAAGAATGGATGTATGGATTTGTTGATGTTGTTGATCCAAAGGGCCGTTGGGGCTTGATCTTAGGATGAAAAGATGATGAACGATGAACACTTTCTTCAAGGGGCCGTCGGGGCTTGATCTTGAATTGGTGGAAGTTATTCAAGGGCCGTCGGGGCTTGATCTTGAAGGAGGATTTTGACGAAGAACGAAGAGAGCTTTCTTGATCTTTCGGGACTTGCTTGAGAGCTTTAGAGTTTCAAAGCTTCAAGGTTTTGGTGTGATGTGAATTGGTGAATGAAAATGAATGCCTTGGCTTCCTATTTATAGAATTCCAAAATTTGATTTTTGGATTTAAATAATCAGATGAAATAAATCATTTCTGCCAGGTGTTGACATGTGTCATGTTTGATGACTTTTCCGATGATTTTCGATTTTTTGTTGAGTCACATGCTACTTGTAAATTTTATGTGACATGTGAATATTGAAATTTTAATTATTGGCAAACATTTATTTCACCGAAATTTCGATGTCTACAAAGCTACCTGGGAAGTAAAAGCAAAAATGAGGCAAGTTGACATGCCTACAGAATGAGCTATCAAGTTGTCCGAGACACTCAAGGTAACCATAGTTAAAAGGCTGGTGTTATGTACCAAGTGCCAATATGAATGTGAACTAGAAGTACTAGTATCAGGAGTTATTATTGATCAAGAGCTGATCAAAAGAATAGAGAATGAGGAACAAGAGGCCCGCAGAGGCATGATGCGAGAAACTGAGAAGGAGACCTCTATAAATGTTTTCCAAAGGTTAGGAGGAGATTATGAGCCAAAAAACTTGTCCAAGGTATTTAGGAACCACGAAACCTCAGAAGAGGTGGAAGATAAAGAAGCCAAAATACCAAAATGGGTGGAGGTTAGGCCTCTCCATCTAAAATATGAAGGTAGTGATGTTAGGATGAAG
The DNA here is from genome assembly GCA_024362995.1 of Heteromeles arbutifolia. Lineage (NCBI taxonomy): Eukaryota > Viridiplantae > Streptophyta > Magnoliopsida > Rosales > Rosaceae > Heteromeles > Heteromeles arbutifolia. The sequence continues at coordinate 15,549,179 of JANCRC010000006.1, read as the reverse complement.
GGAAGAACAAAGAGTATAGTATCCCCAGTCACCAAGAAGGATTCTGCTCGACTTGGGCGGAAATGGTATGTAGTTAGAAAGGATGGGAGACCTGTCAAGGAAATGGGAGCTTCTATGATTACGAGAGTCCAGAGGCAGCATAAAGCCCATATAAACTCACTAAAAGTTCCTGCTACATCAGAAACCTCTAAAAATGTGAAGTTTGAGAAACTGCCTCATGGGGGAAGAAATCAACTTCACTAGAGAAGCAAAAAGGAGGTCGAAAATGCTAATAGTAAGACTGAACGAGAGGAAGATCATGTGCCACAAAGCCCTCATCCGGGAAAGTACATAATCTTAAGGAGAGCTCAAGAGGATATGGTAATGATGCCAACCCCAAAATGGAGCCCAGAACCCATATGTTTTGGAACTATCTCACCTGAGAGGGGAATGCCCTCACCTTTGATGGTTGATACTCTTTGTGAAGTCCTAGAGCAAGTGCAGAACTTTGGTATAACTCAGGAAGAAAATTTGCCTGAGCTAATGTTGCCAAAAGAAGCACATGCCTTGTTAGATAATTCATGGACCACATTGGGGGCAAGAATGAGGATTTACCTGAACCTAGCAATTTCCACGTAAACATGACATATGTTCTATCTGCCATGTTTTGCGCCAAGCCTGATCAACCTACCATGATGGAATTTGAGTACTTGGCAACAGAACTTATGATGGCACATGTTAGTGTTGAGGAAGAATGAAAAGAAGAATCGGGCAGAATAGGTTTGCCCAAGCTCGCAAAGAGAGAGCCCGAAAGCATGTATTCAGATAAAATGGTCTTCAACCTCCCGAGTTTGGCCCTAGCTAACCATCTCAAGCCCATATATGTAACTGCTCATTTAAAGGGAGTACCCTTCAAGAGGATTTTGATTGATGGAGAAGCTCCAGTCAATGTAATACCATTAAAATAGATGAAAAAGTTATGAAGAAGTGAAGAAGATCTTATTCCTACTGACTTGACAGTCTCTAGCTTTTCTGGAGCCATTAGCAGAACTCATGGGATATTGCCTTTGAAGGTTGACTTGGGTTCCAAGCAAATCATGTTAGCTTTCTTTGTGGTGGACAATAGTTCTATTTATGGAGCTTTGCTTGGTAGAGATTGGATTCATCAGAGTCTCTCTATACCATCCACCTTGCATCAACAAGTAGCTGTTTACCACAAGGAAGGGATTATGGGACCAGGATTTTGGGAAATGGTGGAGGCCGAGTCATGGCCATTCCTTTCTACAGCCAATGTTACAGAAGCTAGTTTCTACAATCCCAGTGTTGGGATTCTCTAGTGCTTAGGAGCTGATGAGAACGGCCACCCGACTAAGGTGACGGCCCAAAAGCTCTTGGAACAAGGATTGTTTCTCACGAAGGATGAATGGGATAGACCTCATGTTGCCCTAACTCCCTAACACCAGTAATGTTAAAAAAAAAAAAAAAAGGACCAAGTAGTTGCAGTCAGGTCCTTAATCAAAAGACTGTTGGTGTATGAGAGAGAGAGAAAGCAAGAAAGGGAGAGCAAGGCCAAAGAAGAAGAGGAATGGAAGAAAGAGGCTCCAAGCAGCGAGGACAGTAGAGAGTCTTTTGGAAAAGAGTTGGAAGCAGCCATACAAATGGTTGAATGTATATATGACTTAGATTGGCCAGAGGATATGCCCGAGAGTCCAGAGCTAGTCGAATTTTTGTGTGCAGAACCTGACAAGCTACCACCAGAGGTACAAGACCCCTTAGAAACCATTGATTTGGGGATTGAGGAGGATCCAAGGCCTATACACATCAGTGGCCTGTTGGAAGCTGAAGATCGGCCAAAGATAGTCAATCTTTTGCACGAGTTTAAATATTGTTTTGCTTGGGATTACACTGAGATGCCAGGTTTAGATTCAATCTTAGTAGAACACAGAATGCCTATTAAGGAGGGATATAAAACTCTAAAGCAAGCACCATGAAGGAAGTCAAAAGAGATCAAAGAAAAAGTCAAAGAAGAGATTGAGAGGCTGGTAAAGGCGGGATATATTAGGCTTACCAAATATGTCGAGTGGTTGGCCAACATTGTACCTATATTAAAAACTACAACTAATGCAGTTCAGTGTTGTGTTGACTATAGAAACATTAATAGAGCCATGCCTAAATAAAGTATCCCATGCCCATGACTGACCTATCCGTAGATGCAGTTGCAAAACACAAAGTCCTACCTTTCATGGATGGGAATGCTGGTTATAATCAGTTAAAAATGGCTAAAGAAGATATACATAAAACAGCTTTTAGGTGCCCAAGCCATGTTGGAGCATATGAATACCTAGTCATACGATTCGGGCTTAAAAATGCTGGTGCAACCTATTAAAGAGCAATGAATGCCATTTTTCATGATTTAATTGGCCATAGCATGGAAGTATACATTGATGACATAGTGGTGAAGTCTAAAACTGAAGAACAACACTTAGTAGACCTCAGACAAGCCTTAACAAGAATGAGGATCCATAAGTTGAAAATGAATCCTAAGAAATGTGCTTTTGGGGTAAGGTCAGGCAACTTTTTGGGATTCCTCGTTCATCAAAGAGGGGTGGAGGTCGACAAAAATAAAGCTCGAGCAATAATGGAATCACCTCCGCCTACCAACAAAGTACAACTACAAAGGCTACTAGGAAAAATCAACTTCTTGAGGAGGTTCATTGCTAACTTAGCGGACAAGATTCAGCTGCTAACTCCTCTATTAAGATTGAAAGACAAATAAGTGTTTGAGTGGGGCCCACCACACCAAGAAGCCTTTAACAGAATAAAGGCATACTTAACTTCTCCACCAGTGCTTATGCCACCTCAGAGAGGAAAGCCTTTAAAGCTTTATATTTCTGCCTCTGAAAAATCAATGGGAAGCTTGCTGGCTCAAAACAATGAAGGTGGGAAAGAGCAAGCAATTTACTATCTCAGTAGAATCCTTACGGAGGTAGAAACAAGATATACCCTAGTGGAGAGGTTGTGTTTGGCTCTATACTTCACTGCCTGCAAGTTAAGGCATTACATGTTGGCTTGCCACATCCACATTATTGCCAAGACTGATGCGATTAAATACATGCTATCAAAACCAATGCTAACTGGAAGGATTGGAAAATGGATTCTAGCACTATCAGAGTTCAGTTTTCAATATGTACCTCAAATAGCGATCAAGGGACAAGCAATTGCAGACTTCTTGGCCGAGCACCAAGAATCGCAGGATGAACTTATCAACATTCCAAGAACTCTAGAGATGGCCAGTATGTGGATCCCGCCAAGCAAAGCCTTCTAGGGCAAAGAAGAGTGGATCCAACAAGAAATAAAGAGGATAGCTAGTCTTTGGGTAACTCTTTAGAGATTGTATTTTGATAGATCTTGCACTCAAAATGCTGCTGAGGCTGGGATTGTCATCATTGATCCCAAAGGTGCTCACCATTATTATTCATTTCTCCTGGATTATCAAGATACTACCAATAATCAGTCAGAGTATGAAGCATTGATAATTAGTCTGGAAATCTTGATGGAGTTGGAAGCAACTGAAGTTGAAGTGTTTGGTGATTCAGAGTTGGTGATCAATCAACTAAATAAGGAATACAAGTGTAGACACATTACCATGGCCGGCTATTACTTGGCAACCACTCAATTGTTAAGTTATTAGGAGCACTGAAGTATCAGTCAGTCATATTCCTAGAGAATCAAATGCAATGGCCAATGAGATAGCGCAATTGGCTTTTGGTGCACAGATCCAAGAAAGAAGATTCAAGGTAAAGGTGGAAGTGCAAAGAAGAAATCTCCCTTCTATCCTTGATAGAGGATACAGCCTAGATGTAATGACTAAGGAGCCCAAGACAAAAGATTGGAGATCACCTATTGCCCAATATTTGCAAAATCCTTATTTTCCCACAAGTAAGAAAAAATAGACAAGAAGCAACTAAGTATACCGTGTGGAAGGAGAATCTGTTAAGGAAAACTCCAGATGGACTTTTGTTAAAATGCTTAGGCCAAGAAGAATCAATGAGAGTCATGGCCAAAGTACATGAAGGAATCTGTGGAGCACATCAAGCTAGAACCAAGATGAGGTGGTTACTCGGAAGATATGGTTACTTATGGCCTGGCGTGGGGAAAGACTGTAAGGCCTAAGCCCGAGGGTGTGAAGAATGTCAAAGGCATGGACCTCTCCAACATGTGCCCTCAGTACCCTTAAAGCCTGTGGTCAAGCCTTGGCCTTTTAGAGGATGGGCAATGGACTTCATCGGGCAAATCTACCCAGCTTCTAGCAAGGGACACACATTCATAATTGTGGTAATAGATTACTTTACCAAGTGGGTAGAAGCTTCAGCTGTGAAGAATATCACTTCAACTGCGGTCAAAAAGTTCATTGAAACCAAGATCTTACACAGGTACGGGGTGCCCGAGATAATTGCTACAGACCGCGGACCATCTTTTATTTCAAAAGAAGTAGAAGAGTTTGCAAGTTCAAGATAAAGATGATCCAATCTAGTCCTTACTACCCCCAATCAAATGGTCAAGCAGAAGTTAGCAACAAGGTCGTAGTGAATATTATTAAAATGATGGTGGCAGAAAGTCCAGAAAAATGGCATGAGAAGTTGGGAAACACTTTGTGGCCTTACAGAACTTCCAAGAGGGTAGGAACTGGCACTACTCCTTATGCCTTAACCTTCGGGCAAGATGTTGTACTCCCTATGAAGATTAATGTGAGTTCTGTTAGGATCCAAAACCAGTTTGGGCTACATAGTGAATAATACATTCAGGCTATGTGTCATGGAGTTGAAGATCTAGATGTAGCCCAAATTGAAGCTTTAAATAAAATTCAAGAAGGGAAGAGAGTTGTTGCCCGAGCATACAACAAGAGGGTAAGGATAAAAGCCTTCAAAGAAGGGGAATTAGTGTGGAAGGCAATTTTGCCTTTGGGAGTTTAAGTTATAGGCTTTGGGAAGTGGAGTCCTACTTGGGAAGGCCCATTCACTATCGATCAGGTACTAGAGAAGGGAGGATATTACATGGCAGATTTAGAAGGAAACTTGCAAAAACATCGAATCAATGCTAAGCTTTTGAAGAAATATCACCCAACCTTGTGGGATGTTAGGGATTGTTATATTGAAGAAGTCTAAGCATTGTGGGACATTTAAAGTCAGCTTATGTATTCACCACAGTGGAGTTTCAAGAAGGAAATACAAGCTAAAGTGAATTGAAGAAGTAATTTTTATTTCATTAAATATTGAAGTTACATAAGGATTAGCTCAATAGTTTTACATCTTTGGTTAGGGCAGCTATCCTAGAATGCTATGTTTGCATGATAGTAAAGATTCTACCAGGCTCCTCCAAAGCAATATTACAATTGGCTAATTATGCTTCAGCATCCTCAACTTCAACATTTACTTTCTTGACTTCTTCAATCTTCTGGTAAAGTTGGTTGCATAAAGTCGTTTGTTCAGCCTTGAGCGCAGATAGTTGCTTCTCTAACCTTTCAATTTCAGAAGTCACTCTATAATCCTTGCCTCCATGACAGAGCCTTCTTCCACAAGCTTCTCCAAAGATGAAGAGGTTCTTGAATGCTTCTCCTTGTAGCATCTTACTCTATTGGCCTACCTCTCTGCCTTCAAATGTTGATCTCTTAGTGCCCTCAAGTTCTTAAAAAAGTTAAGGAATGACTCAAACTAAACCTTTGTCATGTGTTGGGCTTTATAGAGTTCAGTCAGAGCCTTCTCAGCCTCTTGAAGACCTTTGAGGCTAAAAGAAGCATTGAGGTCCATCTGCATCCATTCTTGGAAGATCCTATGCTGATCTTGAAGTTGTTAAGGCTTAGAATGATGCCTAAGAGACCTCAGCTTTGTTCTGATTTGCCAAAACTCTTTGACAAGCTCGGGCAACAAAGTTGTAGCTAGAATAGGTGCAAGAGGTGGAGGCAGGACTTCACTACTCCCAGAAGTAGCAACAGCAGTAGAAGCAGCCTTAGTTGCAAGAGGAGGAGGACTGGAAACTGAGGAAGTAGCATGAGCCTTTCTTTTCTTGGGTCGAGGGAGGCCGAGGAAGATTCGCCTTACTCACCAAAGGCGGAGGAGATTGGCCCAAACCTTCTTCAGGACCATGTTGCAACCAAGAGAGACAAGTTAAGAAAATAGTCTACAATTCAGAAAGATGAGAGAAGTCAATATACCTGAGTTGAGCTTGGAACCTTGGAAGAAGGTGGAGGAGGAGTTATCTCCCTTGATAGCTGAGGGGGATCATTCTCACTTACTTGGGAAGGAGGAATGATGCCCGAGCCCTCACTAGAGGCCTATAAACGTCAAAAGAAAAGACAAGTGCCAGTGAAGTGGTTTGCAAAGAACAGAAAACAAAATTCTAAATAATAGTATACCTGAGGTGGAGCCTAAGGCTCGGAGATAAGTACTTCAGATGCCCCAACTACATTAGTAGAAGCAACCGGAGAAGCCCTCGGGCTAGTTACCTCTTAGACCACAGGGATCTCAGGGACTATAGGCTCCCCAAATGCAATTGCTGCTGGTGGATGAGACTCTTGTACTGGGGATGACTGGAAAAAGTAAAAAGAAGATAAGTATAAAAGAAGGAGAGAACTTTAAGCGTAAAATGTCAAGACAAAATGCTCACCGAGTTGCTTGTTGGAAATGTGCCCTAAAGCCAATCATATGATGATACTTTCTGGACATTTCACATGTTAAAACTGATCTAGTTTAATATAATGGGCAAAGATTATTGTTTCAAGCCATCTCATATAAATGTTATATGCTTAAACAATAAGTCCAAGGAATATGTAATTGGGAGAATGATATCTAAAGAAGTTAGATTCATGAGACCATTTTATTTCGTATACATATCCTAAAAGTTCTTGATCATAGGATTGCCAATTGGGCATTGGCAGTCCATTAAGATCAGTACGTGCTATGTCTTCTCTTAGGGAGAGTGACTGGTCTCGAATCATTGGTGTGATTGACACCAAGACAAGCATGTAGGTGCTCAATAGAGAATGAGTCCACTGAACATGATCAACGAGGAGTTCTCATACTCATGTCACATGAGAACTCATGGTTGGGATAATGCAAAGTAGTCATTTGACCTGAGGCATCATAGTTGTCTTATGGTTAGGTCCTTGATCTTTGACTATGACAAAGTCACTCCGTCAAAGGGTGTCCATGACATAGTTGGGGTTAAGCCACTTAGCCATGGAGGCAAGTGAATGCGCAACAAGGGATCTCTAACGTTCAAATAGTTTGAGGGAAAATACTTTATGTTATGATTAAGAATCTCTAGCCAGAGTATGAATGAGATTTAGGAAGTCATTCCAAATCACATTCAAGGTAATCATATAAGTAAAAGAATCACATTAGATAGTAGACATGAATAAACTATCAAACCAAACAATGTGGTCAAGAGTATTGTATTAGAGGAAGACCGTATTGCATTGTAATCCCAAACTAGATAGGTTATCCACCTCTTCTGATTAGCTTAGGTAGCCATGACATACTACTAGGTGTCACTCATGGTTTGTGGAAGCCTTAAAGGTGTTTAATCACTAAAGGGAAAATTGAAAGAAAGTTTCAATTCACAATCGATTTGAAAATTTCTAATCGCCCACTGCCTTGCTAAAAGGAACCTAATGGATCATACACCGAGTAAGGTAGAGATTAAAGAAACAAATGAGATGAGTAAGGATAATTAAATGGTTTAATGATTTATGGCTAGGATTAGTTATGTTAATTAATCAAACGAATAAGTTCATTATAGACCTCGGGTTAGTTTTGGGCCACAAGGCCCAATAGGATTTGAATGTCAAGCCCATTAACTCAAGTTGTATGACAACTTGAAAGCACAAAGGGCCTCAAAGCCCAATAAACCCATCAAGGCCGGCCATAGGGTGAAGGGTAGGCAAACTTGTGTTAATTGCAAGTTTGCCACTCCATTATGAGGTGGTATTAAGGCAACTTTGTAGCTATTTCATCCTTAGGGTTTTCTAAGGGAAGAGAAGAGAACACAAAGCTCTCTCTTCACTAATGAAGGCCGGCCACCCTAGAGGAACATAGCTAGCAATCTTCCTTCCTCTAGGTCACTCATCTCTTTATCAATGCTCTCCTTGGTGTGGAGACTTAGAAGTTCTCTATTTTGGGAACTTGGAGAATCTAAATCCTTCATCCATCCAAGATGTCATGGAGCCAAGAAGCAAAGTTCCACCATTCACATCCATGGAGCCAAGGAGTAAGGAGACTAAGGAAGAAGGCCCTCACATGGGTGAATATCATTTGCTAAGCAAATGGGTGCTTCAAAGGTGTAAAAGTTTCCCAACTCTTTTCTTTAAGATTTGAGTTGAGTCTTGGTTCACCATAACTACTAGGCTTCGAATTTCATGGGTTAAGTTTTGTTTTGAGTGCATACAAGCATGATTCCGCCTTTAATTGTTAATTGCATGCATAGATGTTGCTCAAATGAACTAGTTTTCACAAATATTTCCTTCATTGCTGTTGTCCTCTACAAAGTGTAGTATCTCCCCAGTACTTGGATTAAATTGGGAGGTTGGAGTCACCACCAATGCAGGAGGAGAGATAGAAAACATGGGAGTTGACCCTTGCCCGATCAAAGATGCAGGTTCCCCAACCTTGGCCTATAAATGAGTGAAAGTCAATCATTAGCTTCCAAAGTAATAAAGTTAAAAATTTTAAGCCAAGGGTGAGAAAAGTATACCTTGGAAGATTTAGCCCGAGGAGAATAAACATGTGTCATTCGGGCTAGGGGTGAAGAGGCCTTGGGCGGAGAGATCATTTCCTCCTTTATGGCCTGTGTCAGGCAATTGGGCAAATAGTTAATAAAAAAAAAAAAGGAGGAAAAACTTCAAAGGAGTAACTTGAGATACAGGCCATACCTTCAGCTCATCAAATGTGGTATCAAGAAGATTCTTGGCCTTCTGATTGATCTCCGCCCCTAATGGTTTTTCCCTTGAAACAAAAGTGGGTTTCTTGGTTGCTTGAGGCCATGGTTTCAAAGAAGATAGAGTTGTTAACTCTTAACATGAAAATACAGGTAAGAAATGAGGGTTGAGATAAGATTCACTTACTGGAAGCCTTATGTTTTTTCATGCCTGCTTTAGCTATAGAAGAATGAGACTTGGAGGATTTGGAAGATTAAGCCCTGGTTCTTTTCTTCGTGGGGGTTGCCCGCGGACCAGGTATGGAGAGTTGAGCGCGAGGTCGCTCTTCAAGCTCAGACTCTGAGGATTCCACCACTAACGCCCTTGCCTGCCGAGTAGCCTGAACCTCCACTTCAGGCTCAGCCTCGCCCTCAGAGTATCCGAAGAGTTCAAAGACATCTTGATGCGATGTAAAACAGCACACAAATTAAATCCTATTATTGACAATTGTAGTAAAGATGCAAGTAGGGATCGTTCTGGACCGGGGATCAGAAGGGATTGCTAAAACACTTGAAACTGACTTAAAACGTAAAACTAAGTTTAAAACACTAAACTAGACTCAAGGAATGCAAAACTAGACTCTAATGACTCAAAACAACTAAAATGACTCAAAACAGCTTAAAACAGCCAAATAGACTTAAAACAGATTCTAAGGATGAATTTGGATGAATTTGGGACTAAAAAACTCAAAACACTTAAAAACACAAATTTGGACAGATTCTAACCTAATTGACAAAATAAAGTAAACGGGATTGGGTTTTTGGACGAAATTAAGTAAAAACAAAACAGAAACTAGAACTAGACAAATTTGCACGAAATTGGGTGTTTTTGGATGGATGATGGGCTAGCTAAAGGGTTCTTCTCCACACATGACACACTTGCATACAAACCGATTTCCAGTTGCTTATTTCGATAAACCATGAACCTCAACACCCCAGATTAATTAGGTACGCTTAAATTAACCCTCAAGTTTTCCTTAAGTTATTGAATTGGATGGGAAAGCGCATACAACAATTCAAAACATTCTCTAAAAGTCCTCTACATGAACAGCACAATAGAGATACAATAAAAGATCATTAAGCTTCATGAAAACTATGAGCATTGATGAGGCATTCATAACTATGATGAGCATGATACTCCTGCCAAGAATTCACTTAACACGATCGTTTATAAGCGACCTCCACTACACATGAATATAAGTTCATAACGATTAGGTGCAACTCCCTTATATTCTAGCATCAAATTCAAGCATGCAAACTAAGTGTCGACCCTCAATCAACATACAAGAATAAGTTATCAATCAAACAGTTAAGCAAATTGAATTCACAATTTATGAAATCATAACTGAAGGTAATCAATTCATATTGCAAGTATGTTCATGGCTTTGAATCTCCCCCTAGCCAAAAGGGCTTTAGTTCCCCATGTTCGCAAAACAATGATAAATAAACTTAAACATTGAAAAAAAAAGATAGATTACACCTAAGAATGATCTAGCAATCCAAACTTGAATAGCAAGCACTCCAAGGGCCCTTATTCCTCTCTTTGCTGTGGCACAAGGGTATGGTGGTGAGTTTAGGGTTGAATTGTATGGGTGGATGGATGTAGGTGAGTTATGGTGAAGGATGGATGGGGGTGGTCTGTATGGAAGAATGACTGAGAAGATGATTGGATGTGAATGGATCTGTAGAATGGTGAATGGGGACTCCCTATGCTGCGGCAAATAGGGTTTATTTAAAGGGAAAGAAAGTTAAGGCCCTCATTAATTTTTAGAATCAGAATTGAAGTCCAAATCCTTCAAGAAAAAGTAAATAATCAGAATCCTAAGAAGAAAAGGGTAAGTAGGTGCAGCAAGGGAAGGAAAGAAAAGAGGAATGTGATTTGGTGCAGAAAATAGGAAAGAAAGACTCTCCCTTGCACGGCAAGGAAGAGGAAATAGCTTAGGAGGTGCGGCTCCATCCTAGAAGGAAAGAGAAAGGTTTTACAAGGTTTGGGACTAAGGAAACATGGCAAGGGGAAATGTTGCACAAGGAGGAGACAAGGAGGGAACACAAAGGGGACAAGGCGCCACCTTTGTAGGGAATGGTTGAATTGTGTCTTTCTTTGTCTTCCAAGTTTCCATTCTGATTTCTCTTGACTTATAGCCTCTTTTGGTCTTCAATTTCGTCCATCCACCTTGCTCCAAGCATGTGTTATCCATTCTAAGCCCAAAACTGCTCCAAAATGCACTAAAATGCACTTTCTTGCTTCTTTAACCCTTTGGACCTACAAACACACAAAAATAGCTTAAAATACATAAATAACTAAGAATTAACAACATAAATGCAAGAAAACAAGCTAACTAAGTCGCATAAATATGCTCCTATCATATCTCCACCCTCTCCAGCTCCTTGTCTTTCTTTCTCGGCCACAGCCTCTTGAATGACAAGTTCATCCACAGCCTCTTCTTCTGGCCCGACATCCACTATTTCAGTGTTGCCTTGGGCTGCGAGTTCAAAGAAGGCAAGAAAGAGGTTAATAAAGGGTAAATTATAAAATAAACACAAGATATAAATTAGGGGAATGAAAGGTACCTATGAAAAGAAGTTGGTTCTTCTAAAGGATCATCTCCTTCCAGCCTTCGAGCTTACTTGGCTTGGGATATGACTTGATGGATAAATGCCTGAAGATGCGGCCATGAGACTCCTTAAGGTCCCCTCCATACTTATAAGCCTACTTGGTCTCGCACTAAGTGGAGAAAGTTGAAGCACATTCAAAGTTTAGCACCAAGGGTTTTCGGGCAATCTAGCTTATAACTTTAAGGCTGCGTCGGCCAGCCCGAAAGGTGACCTCTTATGGAGAACAAAGACGAAAGAAGGTGCCACAATGAATGGAGTCAAAAAATGGGACAAGAATAGCCTGCCTGAAGCCTAGCTGCATGTTGCAGAAGTTGGGGTGGTAAACCTCTAGCCCGCGCTCGTAACGATCGATGCGGACTTCCCACGCCAGATCCCTTGATTGGATGCAACTTATGAAACCCTTCTTGCAAAAAGGCTAACGTCCTCCCCGAATGCGTCTTGGAAGACTTGGTCAGAGAACCAAGGATATCTCCCAAGCACTGAAGCTCCCTACTCCAAGTGTGCCCAAGTCATGCAGACTCTGAAGAAGTAGAGGTAGGAAAATGTAGAGTGATTGATGGGTGAAGCCTCAACAAGAATTTGGGCAGAAGTAACACATTCAGGGAACTCCAGGTTGGGTGCCCGAAGCTCGGGGATGTACCATTGCAGCCATAGCTGGATCATCCAGGTCGGCCCGTTAAGATTGGTCTCAAAGGGCTCGCATCTGGTTATCTCATACAGAAGATGACAAAGATGAGCGATAAGGAAGGGGGCCTTAGCCACATCATCAAAATTATGAAGAGCTTCCACCAGAGGGATCCACTCAAGTTTTAACCCTTTGGACTTGTTGGGGAAAATATGCTTGTTAAGTTAGTACATGAGAAAGTACATGTGCTCCTATTCTCTGTTGGTAGTAGAGGAAGTTGGGCCAAAATTCTTCTTGGCAAAAGGAATGAAACCTGTGAAGGAAGTCCTATAACTCTTAAAATTGGAAAAGTTGTACTCTAGCTTGATAATGGGATCAGATGTGCCCGAGCTCTCAGCAGTTGGGCGAAAAGAGGGAGCCCAGTCATGGGTCACGTCTACGACTCTGCCCGAGGGCCTTAGCCCAAAGACTTGAGCCATGTCAAGAATGGTCGGGGACATGGGGCCCATCCTAAAGTCAAAAGTATTGGAACCCGAATTCCAGAAGGGGAGAGTTGTGGCCAGCAGTTCAGACTTGGCAATTACAGTAGTCTTGGACAACATAATTAGCTCGTATATGCCGTTGTTCATCCATTTCTTCTTGAATGAAGGCTCGAGCTCATTTACCCACTGCACCCAAGCTTCATCATTCATCAAAGGAAATCCTTGTCAATGGGTAGACCATTTAAAGGAAGAAATGCCAACTTCGGCCAAGAACGGGTTTAGGGTGAACCAATTCGCCTTACGCATGTTGTTTTCCACGACAATAGGGACCTGAGAAGTCCATGCAGGTCCCAGAGAGTGCACTCATCCCTCTTTGAAGAAAAGTGTGGTCTGAAAGCCAGCCCAATGACAGTGAAGGTCGTTGAGCAAACGACGCATGGTGGCAATCCCCTCACCGATCTCGCAAGAAGATTAAGTTCGAGCAACTTTGGGTGTCATTGGATGATCTTAGAAAAGATATAAGAAATTTGAAGGCAGAGAACAAGAAAGTACTGGGAAAGTTGGAAAATCTGGGAAGTTCTGGAAATTCGAAGGTTTGAGATTGCTAAGGTATTTGGCCGAAGGGTTTAATCTTGGGTTAGTGCAAAGGTTTTGTTAAACAACGGCCGTTTTAATTGGTGCAAGTCCCGAGTAAAAGTGTGTGACGGCTGTTTAATCATCATTAACGCCTCGATTTGCAGACTCAACAATGATTAAAGGGGGCACTGTTTGGGTTAATATTTGAATATTGGGCTTTAATAAAGGAAGACCCAATGATGCCAACTAAAAGGGAGACTTGCCCGAAGCCTAACATCAAGCCCAGAGCAAGTTAAAGCCTTCTCAGCCAAAATACAAGCCACATGTCTATGGGCGAAGTGACAAGTGATGGAGACTAACCTACTATTTGCCAAAGAACACTTTCCAGTGGCATCACAAGTAAAAAGTTGATGACTTACTACCCTCTAAGTACTTTCGGGCAAGAGCAAAACCTACAGCAGTCAGGCCAAACTGTCTATAAAAGGAAGAAAAGACAACAGAGACAAGGACACTCAACCAAACAAACAAACATACATACAAACTCTGCTCTCAAGCCATATTTGTATCCAAAAGCTGAAATCAGCCCAGATTCAGTCCTTTTTAGTGATAGTTCTCTGAAAAAACTATCTCTTGTCTAGTATAAAAGCTCTGCTACCCTTTTTAGTGTTGGAGTATCGATTCCTTCATGTCAACTTCTTTACCATCTATCCCTTTTTAGCATACAAACCCTATAAATTCAAAAATAAGTGACTGCAAGAAGTTCAAACTTGCCAAACAAAAGTGAAATCTTGCCTAAAGCTCTTTGTTTGTTTTCTAAATTAGTAGATCTATTGCTTAATGCATTCTCCAACATGTATTCAAGTTATTTCCACCTGTTTTTCTATTTTAAGAGTCTCATTTACATCTAGATCTAGTTAACTTGATGGATGTATTTTCATTAAAAGTAATTTAGGACCAAACAAATGACTTAAGGGGCTCTGGACTCCCTTCATTCGAGCATACAAGACCATGAACTAAAAGTCCTTGTTTACAAAGCAAGAAAAAGAACTTAATGTGGACTTAACCCATCCACGACAATCCTTTGATAACAAAAAGTTTGAGTAACTTGGGGCGCAAGTAAATCTGTTCTACATCTGCTATGCCGAGATAGCAGTGGCACGCCTAGCACTTAGTTAGTTTTGATTGCGTGCCTCAAGGCCTACACCTAAGGCCCCACAAAGGTACCATTCAAAACTAACTTTATTCTCTTCTGGTAGCACATCAACAAGCAAGAGCCCGACTACACATCCAAAGTGCCAATCCCTTGGGGAGCTGTGCTGAGGTCCGAGGAGCCTTCTCCAGAGAAATCTTTGCCCGAACACCCCCAATCATCACGGACTTGTACCAACACCAACAAGCATTACACAGGGTTTTCAGTCCAAGGGGACTAGCATGCCACTGCGAGGTCTTTCGAGTCCCACAATGGTGACATTGTCTCCCAACCATCTTCGTCATCATTGGTGTTTCCGCTTTAGTCATGTCATCCTTGCCGAAATTATCAGATTGGTTCGTAGAAAGCTTTTCCCCTTCCCACTGAATTTCGACGAAGCTAAGGTTAATGCCGAAGAATGCCTCGACATGAGGGAAAACGTATTTATTCGACAGCCATTCTAGCACTTCCTCCGAACACCCCTCCTACAGCGAACAAAAGAACCAAAACAAAAATCAAAGACAAGAAAAAGTGTGAGTCGACTCGATGACTCGAAAAGGTTTCGGGTTGACTTGGTTAATAGGCGAAAGACCACATTGTCCTTACCTTGGGGGCCAAGGATAACACAGAAACCACTTGTTTCGCCACATGTGAAGCCAAGTTGGACAAGATTGGATAATGTTGTCTTCTTACTTGCCTTGGGGACCAAGGACAACATAGAAATTCGCAACAGACGCCAAGTCTCGTCCGAGTCGACTCGGTCCTCTGCACCCCAACAACCGTATAAAATGAGAAAAGGTGGGTTTTCAATAAAACTTACGGTTTCAGATAATTGACGGCTAGGATCATCACCAGGCACCGCATTAGAGGCTTTAAAGTCTTCGTCTCTGTCTTCTTCACTGACATCTGAGGGGAAGTCGAGTAACTCGTCGAAGGATTCTAGCCACTCCATTTCTAGAGAGAGAAACAAAGGGTTTTAGGCTGTTTTCTAGAGTAAGAATCAATGGTTTTAGGCTGTTTTCTCTTTTGGACTCATTGTGACTCGGTACACAAGTTACTGCTTCCCAGAAAAAATTCAAAAGCTATAAAAAAAAATGAGTAATGCTAGAGGAGAAAATTTTCATTGTGACCAGAACACGGGGGTACATCACGTGTTTTTATATAAGTGGTAGAAAATTTTATTTTTTAAGTTATTAACTTTTTAGCACACATGTTTCATCTTTTGTATAGTGACACGTGGTGTATCACTCTGTGTACCGGTCACACTGAAAAATCTCTCATGCTAAAGAGCCTAAATTTGTAGACTAAATTAACAAACCAAATGAGGTGTTACCAATAGAAAATGAGCACGTTTATCAACGATTAAGTAATAATCCAATCACCAACTTCCATGTCATTTAGTTTATAAAATTTAGTCTACAAATTTAGTCTCTTTAGCATTACTCTAAAAAAATTATGAAGAAAAAGAGAGTGACGAGGGGTAGACTGTCAAGTGTCGAGAAGCGAAATGAAAATGCGAAAATCATTTACTTATGTAAAAGTTAAAAAATAATGGTTGTATTTCCTTTTTGGGGAATCTATGTTTTCTCCAGTTACTATTAACGCTTGTGTACCGTCCGAACATCATAATCGGAATCGTTTATTTTCTTTAGCACAATTCAAAGATCATATATGCAAAAAATCATTTAATTTGGAAATCGAGTCCTCCATACGCGTTAAATCAATCGAGCCTTTTAATAACAAATAGGATCCTCATGATAAACCATCCTTTTTTTTTTTGTGCATATAAATGGCTAAATGATCTATAAATTGAATGATTTTTGCATATATATAATCTTTAGTAGTGAAAAGCAAGGAGGCGTATAGACTAGGAGGCTCTAATCAATGGGTCCAAAATCATGGTATTATCTGATTTGGGTTTAATTGGCAATCAATTCACATGGTTCCATAAGAATTGTCATGGGAGAATTATTAAAAGGACTGGATCAAGCTATTGGGAATTAAGCTGGGAGGGCTCTTTTCTCGTAGGGCTTTGTTCAACATCTCCTTCGAACCGTCTCTGATCATTGTGCCCTATCAGTCTTTGCACAATACTATTTATAAGGTGGTTACCAAAATTTTGTTTGACCGGTTGAGGCCCATCTTAACCAAGATTATTAGTCCTTGTCATGTGAGTTTCTTACAAGAGAGACATATCACTGATAATATAGTTATGGCTCAAGAAGTCCTTCACACTTTTCAAAAAGCGAAAGGTAACACGGGTTTCTTAGCTTGGAAAATTGTTCAAGCAAAAGCCTATGATAATCTTCGATAGAGTTTTATTAGGAATACTCTTCAAGAAATTGGTGTGCAAGGTAAAGTTTAAGAGCTTATTATGAATTTTGTAACTGATGTGAATTTTCAAATCATTTTAAATTGTGAGAACACAAAAAGCTTCTGCCCACGAAGAGGTGTTCGACAAGGTGATCATCTTTCTCCTTATCTATCTGTTTCTTTGTATTGGAAAATTATCTCATATGTTTAATGAAGTTGTTAATCACTACAAAACGAAGTGTCATTACTTATTTACGACGGGAACAAGCCCTCGCTGGGCGTCGCAAATTTATCCATTGGAAATTTTTTTTTTCCAACTAGCCATCGGAATTAATTCATTTTCGACGCACAGGACTTGTCGTTAGTAGTTAGTCTTTTATCGGAAATGAATTTTCAAAATGGTAAACTTATTTTATTTTCGACGTGGAAATGTGGTCGTAAATAATTATAGAGTTGTTGAAATTATTTTTCAAACAATGACAAATATTTTTTACAATGACTTTTTTTCCGACCAAACAATTATGTCAGGAAATCTTTTTCCAACAAAATAATTTTTATTTACAAGAGTGCACAATCATCACAATTACAATTACCAACCATACGAGGTTGTCGAAGATACATAACGACTTGACAGAAATAGGCACAAAAACATATTTGCGATGATCAAGCGTTGTTGAAAATATGCACTTCCAATGGTGAAACTTTGTCGGTAATACATATTTGCAATGGCAAGCTTCGTCAGGAATACGTATATTTTCGACAAAGAAGCCTTGTCGAAGATATATATTTGCAATGGTGAAGTTTCGTCGGTAATATATATTTCTGATGGTGAAGCTTCGTTGGAAATATATATTATTGACCATATTTAGTCATTGCAAATTTTTTCGTAACCAATATTTGGTTGAAAATGGGTATTTCCTATAGGAACATTTTTGTTAGAAATGTTCACATTAACGAGAGGAATTTACAATCGAAAAAGTTATTATTCTATTTATAATTAAATTATATATTGAAATTAAAATATGATAAAAATATGTATGTAATCATTACTAATAAATTAACCAAACCATTGTATTAAATTTCTCAACATCCAAACAAAATTATTCATAAAATTATTTAAAAAAAAAAATAGACAATACTTAAATTGGAAAAGAAAAAAAAAACAATACCCAACGAATAAAACTTAACAAGTTCAGATATTTGGTTATATCAAAATCAAAGTATGATGCACTACTGATCTTCATGTTGAGCATCTGACCAACTTTCAACATTCTCCTGTCAAACAAACAATAAAGAGAGTACTTAAGTAAAGAAATAATATATTATTCAACAGTAAGACAAATATAAAAATAAAATAAAACAATTTACCATAGAAGCAGATGGTCCTGAGCGCGCATAATTATTTGAGTTGTTTGGCATCAGTCTTTCAACTAATTCTTGCAAAGAATTCAACTTATCTGTTAAAGTGTTGACTTGGTCCTTCAATTGCTCATGGCTTTCTTCACGTTCTAAGCACATACGTTTGTTACAACTTTGGCTATTTGAGGGATATGCATCTTTAGTGCTAAAACCAGCACCTACACCAAGAAGACGACCATGACTTGGGCCACCAATCACCTCCTTGTATATGACCCAATCATTTACTTCATTTTGTTCTTCCATAGCAGTATTCTTTTTGTTCTCCATTTTTTCCTTCAATAAAATTGTAATATGTAAGCATAGGTAATACACACAATATCATATAAAAAAAGAAGATTGAAATTGTGATAACATACATAAAGTTCTTTAGCCTTTTCACTTGCCCAAGTTTCTTCACCTTCACTCTTACGCTTACTCACATGGAATTTTTTGAAACAATCAATCGGGCTAGGTTCAATTCCACTACGATCAAGCTATTAAGATTTTTAAAAAAAGTTCGTTAAATAAATTTTAAATATGCAAGAATGACGGTATGGAAACAAAGCATAAACATAGTATTTTTACCTCATCTTTTCTGTACTTTGCCATTGGAACTGAACCTGTGGTGTGCACAATTGTGGACTGCTCCCTATTGCACGCGTTTTGCAAAATGAAAGCAAAGTTAAAACCCAATCATCTCACAGTAAGCATCTACATGTAAAGAAAATAATACATTAACCATCATAAGATGATATTACTTAAATAAAACTTTTACCTTCCATTTAGGCTTCTCCCATTTTTCAACCATTTTACACCAAACATCTTTAGATACATTTGATGGGCAGTTAATGTATCTCTCCCTAGTAGTCTTGTACTTGTGAAAAACCGAATTCCTCAATGTGCTCATCCAATCGGCATATCTTGTTTTAATATGTAGTTCAAAAGTAGGCCTCATCTCTTCTTCAGAACTTGTGTATGTGTATCCAGTTCCTTTAAAACGATCATACAATTCATCCATTTGCTCTTTTGGATAATCTTTAAATGTAATTCAAGGCCTATTAATAACTTGATTAAAGAGCACCCCTATAGTTCTCGTAGCATTTGTAGTTACAATCCTATAAAATTAAAATTAGATTAAAACAATCACATATCTAAATAGTTTACTATTTGACAATCATGCTTTTAATGACTTGTGCTCATTACCTGCTATCATGTATTACAATCGGAGTGCCATTACCATCTTTACCCTTAGCCTTCCCTCTACCTTTCTTTTTGGTAGCACCTAATCAATAAAAATAATAATGTGCTTGTATGTTTAATAAATAACCAATTACAAAAATGCACATTTTGAAACCGATATAAATATGGTACCTTCCACATTGGAAGGTTGATTCTCAATAGATGTTTGTTGTGTCTCATGTATTTCGCTATCATGTGATGGTTGAGTAACATCAAGTTGGTCTGAAGAGGGTGTAGGTGAATGAGTAGTAGTGTGCGGTGCTCTATTTTGACTCATTCCTCTTGTTGCCGTGGCTACAATTTTACAAAGAAAACACAAAGCTAAATAAGACATAATTATTAGAGAATTAGTTTCTTTTAACATATGACAAGGTTCATAAAACAACCAACAAAGACAAGAAAATTAGATGCCTAGTACCAAAAGATAGAAAAATGAAAAAATCCACATATAAAATTACCTTGTATATTTGCATGTTGGGTCTCTTGCATTCCATTGTCATGTAGTTCAGTGGTGGTTTCATGTTAGTTTAAAGAGAGTCTAGATGACAGAGGACGTGTGCTTGATGAATTTTTTTTGCTCCTTCCCTTTTTTGCCATATCTATCAATCATACAAAGACACGAAAATTGGATGCCTAGTACCGAAAGATAGAAAATGAAAAAACGAAACCATGAAAGCTAAAATAAAATCGACTAGAATTGGTGTTTCAATGGCAGAAAGAAAAATATATACATAAACCCTAATTGTTAGGAAATCCAAGCAGCCAAGAAAAATGAATAAAATTGAAATTTAATATTTACATAAACCCTAAACTTAAAATCGGTTGGTTTCTCCATCCCATCCTTGCAACCGAACATCTTAGATGGTCGATTTTTGACCGTGTCTCCTCCCTTCCCACAAAGCCATTGCCTTTAAGTGAGATGATCTAATAAACTGCAATTGGAACAAAACGCGGGTTGTAATTTATTACACATGTTAATATAGAGTTCCATTCATATAGTCTGGCATTGTACCATGAACATGTAGAGTGTATTCAAAATATTCTTACTCGAACTCTTCAATATTGTCACATCCCGGCCCGGGGTGCATCACTTCCCGGGCCCGCTCCACCACCGTAGCACAATATTGTCCGCTTTGGGCCCCGACCATGCCCTCACGGTTTTGTTTCTGGGAACTCACACGAGAACTTCCCAGTGGGTCACCCATCATGGGAGTGCTCTCGCGCGTTACTCGCTTAACTTCGGAGTTCCGATGGAACCCGAAGCCAGTGAGCTCCCAAAAGGCCTCGTGCTAGGTAGGGATGGGAATATACATTTAAGGATCACTCCCCTGGGCGATGTGGGATGTCACAATCCACCCCCCTTAGGGGCCCGACGTCTTCGTCGGCACACACGCGACCAGGGTTAGGCTCTGATACCAATTGTCACATCCCGGCCCGGGGTGCATCACTTCCCGGGCCCGCTCCACCACCGTAGCACGATATTGTCCGCTTTGGGCCCCGACCACGCCCTCACAGTTTTGTTTCTGGGAACTCACACGAGAACTTGCCAGTGGGTCACCCATCATGGGAGTGCTCTTGCGCGCTACTCGCTTAACTTCGGAGTTATGATGGAACCCGAAGCCAGTGAGCTCCTAAAAGGCCTCGTGCTAGGTAGGGATGGGAATATACATTTAAGGATCACTTCCCTGGGCGATGTGGGACCACTTCCCGGGCCTGCTCCACCACTATAGCACGATATTGTCCACTTTGGGCCCCGACCACGCCCTCACGGTTTTGTTTCTGGGAACTCACGAGCAACTTCCCAGTGGGTCACCCATCATGGGAGTGCTCTAGCCCCCTTCTCGCTTAACTTCGGAGTTCCTACGGAACCCGAAGCCAGTGAGCTCCCAAAAGGCCTCGTGCTAGGTAGGGATGGGAATATACATTTAAGGATCACTCCCCTGGGCGATGTGGGATGTCACAAATATTGTAAAGCCAATCGACATTGTACCATGACAATTTAGCTTCTGGAATTATGTTGACAATTTAACGATCAAAAAAAAAAAACAAGGAGAACTATTGGTGTTTCAATGGCAGAAGGCAAAATATATACATAAATCCTAATTGTTAGGCTAGTAGGCCAATTCTTACCAACTCAAATAGCGAAGAGACAAAACGGAAGGTCAGTAATGCGCTGGTTCACGATCAAGCACTGGGTTTGAAACACGGTAAACAACGTTGAGGAATTGATGTAGCCCTAATCTAATCATGGTAAGAGGTGCTAATATAGAGAACGGCAGCCCTAATCTATCCTTTTTAGTTTCCCTCCCTTTGTTTTGGCTGTGGGGGGAACAAATTCTACAAAAAAAATTTGGAAATTGTAGGAGAAAAGGGAGGGACACGCCAAAACCCTAATTAATTTGGAGAAAAACCAACCCACTTAAATTTCATAAAAACAAGAGTTTGAGAATTGTGGGAAAAAGAGGAGGGAAGCCAAACCCTTATTGATTTGGGGGAAACAGCCAAACACTAAATTCTACAAACATTTTTTTTTAAATAAAAAATAATATTGTTTCATTTGAGGAAAAGAGCCAAAACCCTAACCATTATCATAAATTAATATTTACTGTCTGGAAAATTAATTTGAATGATCTGACAGTCAAATTTGTTTTTATATACCTCGAATTCGCATATGCCAAAAATCGCAAAAAACTGACATTCAGATTTTAGGTCATGGGATGAAACCTTTCAACGGTTATGAATGAAAACTCACGATTTAACGGTTATTTTAACTCCGATTTTCATGACTTTTTACAAATACACTCCTTAACCCTATAAGAGTACGATGAATAAATTCGATCTTCAATTTAAAATATTTGCAATAGTGGATGCCACAAAATATTATGTTCTACTTAATGGAAGTATAAAATAAACTCAAAGTGTTTGGTGAATCTATCGTTTTGAAGGAATACACATTCTACAAAACTAGTTTCAACGATCCAACCGTCAAACTTGTTTGTATATGCTCCAAGATCGCATATGTAAAAAATTGCAAAAAAAATACATTCAGATATTAGGTAACGGAAGGAAACCTTTCAACGGTTATAAACGAAAACTCACGATTTAACGGTTATTTTAACTCCGATTTTGCTGATTTTTTGCAACTACACTCCTCAACCCTATAAGAGTATGATGAATGAATTCGATGTTCAATTTAAAATATTTGCACTAGTGGATACCACAAAATATTATGTTCTACTTAATGGAAGTATAAAATAAACTCCAAGTGTTTGGTGAATCTATCGTTTTGAAGGAATACACATTCTACAAAACTAGTTTCAACGATCCAACCGTCAAACTTGTTTGTATATGCTCCAAGATCGCATACGTAAAAAATCGCAAAAAAAAAGACATTTAGGTATTAGGTTATGGGACGAAACCTTTCGACGGTTATAAACGAAAACTCTATTTAACGGTTATTTTAACTCTGATTTTGCTAATTTTTTACAACTACACTCCTCAACCCTATAAGAGTACGACGAATGAATTCAATCTTCAATTACGATTTTGATTTTTTTTTTATCGAAAATACGGTTTTGTTGTTCGGCACGTTATGTAAAATTTTAATACCCGAATATAATATATACAACCCACCACTTTAGTACTGCTTAATTATATACTCAAAATAAACCTACGTATAATTTTAGTTGGGATAAACAACGCTCGGACTTGTGAACTCCTTCCTCCGTTCTATGGTTTGGGCGTTCTTGAATTTCTCCCTCCGTTCCATCGTCGGGCTTTTGAACTGTAGGTATTTCTTCCATCATCTAGGTGTTCTTGAATTTTTTCTTCAGTTCCATTGTTTTGTTTTTTATTGCTTGTTCTGTTTTCCAATTAGGGTTTAGGGGTGGGCACGGGGGACACCTCCCCAAGATTAAGAGTTGCTTCTCTTCTTTGCTTCTCTTCTTTATTGTTTTCCAATTGACATTGAATTTGGAATTTTTATTTGCTTCTCTTCTTTATTGGCATGCAATTAATTAGTTGACATGAATTGGAATTTTTATTTGCTTCTCTTCTTTACTGGCATGCAATTAATCAGTTTTAAGTTAGGAGTCTAGACTTAACCAATTCACAAATTCACTTCTTTATTTGCTTATCTTCTTTACTGTCTTGTGTATCGTCGGTGGGACATGAACAAATTCTCATTGAGCTTTCTTATTTTTTCAAAGAATTGTGTGCTAAAGTACTGA
Organism: Heteromeles arbutifolia; assembly: GCA_024362995.1. Lineage (NCBI taxonomy): Eukaryota > Viridiplantae > Streptophyta > Magnoliopsida > Rosales > Rosaceae > Heteromeles > Heteromeles arbutifolia. The sequence continues at coordinate 15,525,563 of JANCRC010000006.1, read as the reverse complement.
GAGAAGAAGATTTGAATGTTCTTGAAAATCAAATTGCTATTACATTATGCAACATGGAAAAAATATTCCCTCCTACCTTCTTTGACATCATGATTCATCTAACTTGCCATTTAGCATGGGAGGCAAAAATGGCGGGTCCAGTGCAATATAGGTGGATGTATCCTGTGGAAAGGTAATGTCGATTTTCAAATATTATTATTACATAACATTTTATTTGATATCAAGTTTTATTCTCTAATTTCAAATTTTACTATCTGGTTAGGTATTTGCATAAACTAAAAGTTTATGTACGGAATAAGGCTCGTCCAGAAGGGTCTATTGTGGAAGGCTACTTGGGAGATGAATGCATAACATTTTGCTCTCGTTATTTATATCAAGTTGAAACTAAGTTTAATCAAAGGGATAGAAATGATGATGAAGGTCAATCATCATCTGATACAACTCGATTACCTATTTTTTCAACACCCGGTAAATCTTTTGGGAAATCTTTTGGGAAAGGTGTACTTGAAAAGATGGGTTTCGAACTCCTTGAGGCTACCAAGTTTTATGTCCTACAAAATTGTGATGAATGTCTACCTGTTATTCAGTAAGAAATCTCTCATACCATATGAACTTTCAGCATTCGATCTTTTACTACTTATTTTTAGGATTACAATATTTTAATATATTAATTTCACTAACTCCTTGTTATATGCGCAGAGAACATAAGAATATTCTAATGCATTATGGTGTTAGAAATGTGGAGGAGTCACATAGGCTTCAATTTTCAAATTGGTTTCATGAGAGGGTAAGTATAATATTTATGTGAAAACTATTGATTATTAGATATATTGTTTCTACAATATTTTCCTTTCCATATATGTAGATCAAATAACTATACTTTGATAACAAAGTTGATAAGCAAATGCTTTCATTGGCTCGCGGTTCGGAACGGCAAGTAAAATATTATCCTAGTTACTATATCAGTGGGTTTAGGTTTCATACATTGCAACGTGACGAGAATAAAAAAACACAAAATTGTGGAGTTATGGTTAATTAGTATTAATACAACTCGCAAGGAATAATTGTGCGAAAAGGAACAGGTTATAAGATAGATCGTTATGGAATAATTAGTATTAATACAACTCGCAAGTTGAATACTAAAGAGCCATTTGTGCTGGCAAACCAAGCAACCCAAGCTTTTTATGTGAGAGAGAGATTAAAAATAAGGCTTGGAGTTATGTGGTGGAAACGAAGCCTAGAAATGTTTATAAGATGCCTAATGTTGATGATGATGATGAGCCATACCAAGAAGAAGAGGCGCATGGGGGTATTCAAGCCAACCAAAATGATGACGAAGATGATGAAATTGTGGAATAAGCTCTCGTTGTGATTGTGTGATTTTTTTTTTTTTTTTTTTTTTTTGGTCTGAAAATTTAGTTGTGGAAGTGATGTGGTTATACTTTGTTCAACCATGACAACTGTTATGAGTTAACAAAGGTATGCAAATTATTTATTTATCATAGAATACTATATTAAGTTACACACCTTTTTGCTAAATTGTTTTATTTTTAATTTTAAGGTCCAATCTTCTCCATATGTATTCTAAGTTATATGATTTATTTATTGTAGAATTTAAATTAATCGTCAAACTTATTTCAAGAATATTCCCCGTAAATAATTGATTCCAATAAAACCACATGCCTTAAAAATTTATTCTAACAAAGAAAAAATTTTGTCGGAAAAAATATGATTACTTCCGACAACATCTAATCACCCTCGAAGATATAAAACCATTACCGAGAGGACCTTTTTTCCCTCAAAAATATTAAAACATTACCGAGAGGACTTTTTTTCCCTCGGAAATACTAAATCAATTTCATCAACATGAGTAAACCTTTGGAAATAACCATTCTATTTCCGATAAGAACTTTACTCGTTGTTAATACAACTGGCACCAATTCTTCCCGCCAAACAAAAATGCATTTTCGACAAAACTTGATACTTTTTCCGAGGACATTATGTGCGTTGGTAATAAAAACTTGTTTCTTGCCATATTACCGACGGTCCATATTTTATGGTCGCAAAATGTGTTTTTTACGACAGTTTTTTGGGGCCCTTGGAAACTCTTCGTCGGTAATGACTACTCTTTTTGTAGTGAATGTTGGAAAATGGAAAGTTGTTGAAGTTACAAGACAAGGACCTCCTGTATCTCATATTATCTTTGCAGATGTCATTATTTTATTTTGTGAAGCCTCCAAAAATCAAGCTCAAATTGTTAAAGGTTGTCTTGATAAATTTTGGTTGGCAGCCATGAAAAATCGAGAATCTATTGCTCTCCTAATAATACTTGTGGAATGCCTATTGATCTTAGTCACATTTGTGGTTCTCCTCTAACTAATGATTTGGGGAAGTATTTGAGAGTTCCGTTAATTCATTATCGTATCACTAAAAACACCTACAAGGACCTCGTAGAAAAGGCGCAAGCTCAATTTTCTGCTTGGAAGGTGAATTCGTTCTCTCTTGTTGGTCGACCCACTCTTGTTCAGTATGTCACCTCCGCTATCCCAGTACATGTTATGTAAACAGTGAAGTCACCCGTTATCATTTGTGATCAACTTTGCAGGTTGAATAAGAATTTTTGTATGGGGCTCCACTCAATCCAAAAATAAAGTTAACTTCGTTAAATGGAGCCAAGGTTGCCTCCCAAAGTCACTTAGTGAGCTTGGCTTGAAAAAAATAAGGGTTATGAATTTAGCGGCTTTTCTTGCTAAGAACTCTTTGAGATTGATGCAGGGGGTAATGGTCTTTGGGCAAAAAATTTCAGCGGACTATATTAAAGGTGATATGGATCAGGTACTTAATGATAAAATTACTTTAGGCTCTTCATGCACTTGGAAAGATGTTCTTGAATGAATGGACTAAACTTTTGCACGAGGGGCTACTATGAGGAATTGGAAATGGTAATACGGTAAAAATTTGGGCTACAAATTGGCTATATGTGGTATTTTGCTTCATCATGCTAGCTGCCCGCTCTCCGATGATATGCTTAAGGCTACTGCAGTTGATTATTATTACAATAATTATTGAGATATTGGTAAAAGGGTACTTGTTTTACCAAAGGAGATCGTTGAACACATTATTAGCATTACAGTTGTTTTTGATGCTTTGGTCGATTAGTGTATCTAGAGTGGAACTAGTGATGGTAATTTTTCTATTAAATCTGCTTATATATTGGTCAATAGTTTTAGTGGTCTTCCTAATTGGCAGTGGAATCTCATTTGAAAACTTCAAATTCCTTCAAAAGTTCAAAGTTTCTTGTGGCTGCTCTCTTTTGATAAGCTCCTAACTAACGATCAAAGGCTGGAAAAAGGGCATGACTAATAACCCTGAGTTTCAAAGATGTACTTGTGGCCTTGAATCAATGGCTCATATTTTTAAAGATTCTCCTAAGGCAAGAGAAGTTTGGCAGAGGTTGAGAATGTAAAATCAACGCTTACACCACATTAATTTTCACGATTGGCCTCATTTTAATCTCACCATTATTGGGAGATTTAGAGTGGAGGTTAATTTTTTTTCAGTTGCTTGTTGGTTTATTTGGTATTGACAAAATAAATTTCTTTTTTAGCAAGACTTTGCAATGTAAAAATCCGTTCCTAATTTTACAATTTTATTAATTTTAAAAGTGTGAATTTACGAAAATGCCCCATAGGCAAGATTATTGACTTTCGTTGACCAGTGTATAGTGAGACGTACGAAACATTATTTTAGCATATTCTTGTAGCACTTGACTTTACGAACGCATAAGCGTAAGTGGAACTAAATTCGAAGTTACGATAGAGATTTTAAGAAACACCAAATACCATAGACATTTTGATAAATTCACTATTCTAGATATGCCCCTTATTAATTTAATATTTTCTTGTGAGATTTTTCTTTTCTTTCTGGTCTCACCCACACTCTCCCCAATCCACCTATCCCGTGTCTCCCTACCCATCCGGACCTCCTCTACCTTGCTGCCACCTCACCCCTCTTTCCCTCACTTCACTCTCTCTCTACACTCTCCCTCTTAGCTCCCTCTCGTCTCTCTCTGCAAGTGTAAAGAAACCACCAACGTCATCAACTCGCCGCTCTGGGAGACCAACCACGCATCGGATCAACACCCTTACCTCTTCTCTGTGAAACCACAAAGGAACCCCAGGGCCACACTATCACTTGGACCCTCTGTCTCCCTCACCCACCTTGCTCACTACTTAGAGGCGGAAACGGTGATATCGTCGACGCCATGTTTCACGGTGAACCACCCTAACCACCCTCTGTTTCACGGCGCGTCATCACCTCGAACTTGGACCCAGGCCTGAGGCCTCATACCCTGCAGTGGCTTACGCCACTGTTCATTATCGTCCCCAAACGAAATACGGCGATCTATTGACATTTCCGACTTGGGTAAGGATCGACAACGCTCAAAACCCCTTTTTACTGACTTTTTGGTATGAATTCTGAGTTCCTTGTGTGTTTTGACGATGAAATTACGCAGAGACACCTCGAGGAAATATTCCTCAGTTTTCTGGCGAACCAACCAAGGCTTTGCAGGCCATTTCCTGCCAGTACCGGCCACGACTCAGTCCCACTTAGGTATATTTTTGTCCCTTACCTCTTGAGCTTCATTTTTGCTTTTGAATATTTGAATTTGGTTGAGAAATGAGCTTGTTATGGCCCTTGAAAGTTTTCCGGCCATTCTCCTACAAATTTCCAGCCAACCTGAGTCCAGGAACGGGTTCACTAGACCCGGGAGAGAAAAAAAAAAGGCCCAAACCGGATCCATAGGCCAGCCCAAACCTTTGGCCTATTAACCCGATCCGGCCCATTTCTGAAATAGACCTAGAATATTCTTTGGAATATTCTTGGAATATTCCCTGGATATTCTATGGAATGTTCCTTGGGTTGACTTTTTCGAAATTTTCTTGGAAACCCTCTTAGGCTAATTTCGAAGTCCCGAGTCCGTTTTTGACATCCATTTAGTGAAATTTCGAAGTTTTAACGTAGTTGATCGGCTCGGCGTCTGGGTTGACTTTTTACAAAAATTTGTCAGGGACCTTTCTTAACGTATTTCACGTGCTAATTCCGAATCCGCCGTCCGTTTCTCCAAATTCAAACGTTTTAATTGAGTTTTACTAATGGGTCTCTATTATGCTTAGGTACAATTAGCATCAGCGATCCATATTTACTCATCTCCAAACGGCTGTGACTTCGCAAATATATGTGAGTGTGTCTTTTCTTTTATATATTATATATATTTGTTTAGTTTCCACATATATATTTAATACAGAAATTTTTGACGTGATTGCCATAATTAGTTTAACACTTATAAGAAAGGTCGTAGTGTTGAGAATTATAAAATTATTCTGAATTCTGCGGGATGCACAGGTATGCGTCCTATTATGAGATGCTTTAATTATATTTGCAGCCATGAATAGTGTTATGGTTGACTAGAATTATCGATTTACCGTTATATGATCATAATTATATTATATGTTCATCGTGTGCGACACTGGTGTTTGTACTCGCCCAGGCTAGAGCCATGCTTCACGCGTATGTTCACAACACATCGTACGCTCACTTTGGATCCATTGTAGGTGCCAGTCCTATCCTAGATTGCTATAGGCATTTAATGCGCATAGCGCCAGTCTTCACGTGATTGTAGTATTATAGCGTAAATCATTATTACACCCAGTCATTTTCTTGTCAGAATACCTCTACATGAATTCGTGTGTCAGCATATGTCGAAATATGCTTGTTTACACGAGATTATTTGATTACCGGATGTTAGGTGTTTATATACGAAATATGGTGACACATTGAATTCTTGAGATATTGCAGGCTACGGTAAGTATTTCATACTATACGTAGTATGTATATTTTGGAAACTATACTTGTTTTACGGCGAGGGGTTATTATGTTTTCAAAAAGGTTTTTTTTACAAAGCTTTATGTTTAGGCCCACTCCCCTTGTTTTTCGCCCCTCCAAATTTTAGTGGCAGTGTTCGTGTCAATAAGGAATTCTGGCAAACGCTGTTATCGAAGACTACTTCCGATGGTATAATTCTTATTCCAATTTCACTGTACTTTACTTATGCTCTAACATCACGTGTGAAATGGGTTCATTCCCGCTCACAAGCGCATTCATACACTTAGGCACTTTAAGGTTTAAATTTACTCACATTTTCCACATCACTACACTTTATGGCTTCGTCACCCTCTTGGTGTCGGCCAACACAGCTCGACTCGGAGTCCAAGTGGGCATTCCGGGTCGGGGTGTGACATGCAATGACTGATGAGCCTAAAGTCGCTATTTGTACTTATCTTCGTGAATCGTTGAAGGCTAATACGTATAAGATTGATAAACCTCATAAGATTGGATCTTTGCTCCATTAGGAAGCTCTTCCTTTGGAGTGGTTTAAGATTAATGTTGATGGTTGCAAGAAGGAAAATATAAATATATTAGAGCAGGTGGTGTTTTGAGGGATTCTAATGGTAAATGGATTTCTGGATTTTGTGCAAATATGGGCACATGTGAGATTCTCACTGTTGAGCTATTCAGTCTTTATTTGGGCTTACAACTAAGATTAAGATTACATATTGATAAATGACTGGTGGAATCACTCTTTGAAACTACAATTCATTTAGTGTTGCAAGTTGCTGGCAATAATCATCCTTAAGGTCCCATTGTTTTGGCTTGTCGAGATTTGCTTTCAAGATCTTGACAATGGGATATTCGGCATATCTACAGAGAAAAGAATTTTGTGGCAGATAGTTTAGCAAACTATAGTCTTAATTTAGATTTAGCAATTTTAACTTTGATAATCCTCCTTCTTGTTCAATTAGTTTTATTTTTGAAGTTCGATATGGATTGTCCCGATCTAGATTCATTAAGATTAACTTTGTTTGGGCTTTGTTTTTAGCATATAGTATCCCACATCGGCGGGGTGAGGGTTGGTCCCTGGCCTTATATGCACATGCCCCTCTCTTCCTAGCATGACGCCTTTTGGGTAGTGAGGTTCTCTTGCCCATGAACAAATCTGTGAAGGCGTGGCCCAAAGCGGACAATATCGTGTACGGCGAAGTCGGGATGTGACGGTTTGGTATCAGAGCCAGACTCACCGTTCGTTCGGATGTGCCGACGAGGGCGTCGGTCTCCCTCAGGGGGGTGGATTGTAATATCCCACATCGGCAGGGTGAGGGTTGGTCCCTGGCCTTATATGTACATGCCCCTCTCTTCCTAGCATGACGCGTTTTGGGTAGTGAGGTTTTCTTGCCCAGGAACAAATCTGTGAGGGCGTGGCCCAAAGCGGACAATATCGTGCTACGGCGGAGTCGGGATGTGACATAGCATCATTTTCCAACAAAAGAAAAAACTAATAACAAGGACAAAATGAATAGATGGTATTTTTGTGCTATTTTTGGTGTAGATGGACCAATTCCACACTAGGGTTTTCATTTAGAAGCCGTTTAATAATCATTTTGTTTTCAATTTTCACTTTTTTGAAAACTGAAATCTTGTTTGGTAACTATTTTAAGTTTTCATTTACTTCCTTGAGTTTTCAAAAATTTGGCTTTGAGTTTTAGTTTTTCATGGGGCTTTTAGATCTAGGTCCAAAAATATAGATGTTTTTTAGGAGTGAGTCCAATTATCTAATTACATGTTTTTATTTCTTTTATAATCATTTTATATTTTTTTTAAATATTAAAAATCAATTAAAATCTTCTAATAGTATGCATTTTTCAACTCCAAAAAATCTAATTAATATCTTATAACAAAAAAAAAAAAAACTAATATACTAACATAAATTATCTACAAAACATTCTACCTTAACTCAAGTAACATATATATGAATGTATATTATACCTATAAGCGAGATTTGAAACCTAATTAAAAGGTAGGAAAAAAACATAATATACCTACAAGCAAGACACATTAATCTGTCACACGTTGATTATAAAAAAGAATCTGTCATAATACATAAAAATAATTAACCTGTGATATAGGTTGATTATAAAAATTAAAAATAAAATCTATAAATGGGGTTTCAAGCAGGAGGAAGAACAAGAAATAACAAAAAATAAAAAATAAAAAGAAATAATCAAAGAGATAATTAGGAAGAAATTTGATTTTTATAATAAATCTTATCATTAAATAGATAATTATTGATAATTAAATAATTAAATTTAAGGAATTGGACTTATTTTAATAAATTGGACTATTCCTACTCTTGGCTAAAAAAATTGGACTTATATCAAGTTTCCCCTTTTTTTTTAAAGTGAAAATAGAAAGTAATTACCAAACAAAGTTTTAGTTTTTAAAAAGGTGAAAACTAAAAACTGGAAGCAGAAAACTAAATGGATATCAAGCGGCCCCTTAAATAATGAAATTTTTGGAGGGTTTGGCTCCTTCAATGTGTACAAAAGTTTTCTTTTTCGTAATTTCAAAAAATTACTTTTGAATGTATCGAATAGTAATTTGCAAATAAATAAAGAATGCAAGGAAAAGAAATTTGTTTTTTTGGAGTGGTAGTAGCAACTCCCTTTTGCTTTCTAACATGTAAGTTGTTCGTTTGAGTCATCTAGTAGAAGGATAGAAATGTCATTAAAACAATATAAAATCATGGGCTTCATTAGGTCTCCTCGGGGTGCCAATAAAAACCATTGGTGGAGATTAATAGTCCCTTTCAGCCGTTAAACGTGATTTGATACAAGAAAATTACGTAGTGTAGAAATATAAAACTATAAGGCTATAATATTAATGGAACTTCTTGACTTTCATTGATAATAGCTGAGCATAAATATACGAAGTTTGTAAGCTTTACAGAGAGTCCTAATGGGACTGTTTGACTCGTAATACAAGTTCTATTGTGATTACAAAACTCCAAGATAAGATAGGAGATAATCATATTAACTATGACAAGATTGAGACGTGGAGGGGTCTCTGCTAACACCCCCCTTCCCCCCGCAAACTGGGCATCCCTGGATGAACGAGTTTGGACCGAAGTAAGTGGTGACGCGCCTTGAGCAATCCTTTCGTCAACAAGTCGGCAGGTTGATCAATGGATGGAGGAAAGGGAACTTGATGACTGCCCAGAGCAACCTTCTCACGGACGAAATGATAGTCGAGTTCGATGTGGCGAGCATGGAAGACAGGGTTTGCAGCCATGTATGTTGCGCTGAGATTGTCACAGTGAAGGTAGACAGGAAAGGAGTGCGGACACCAAGTTCATGGAGCAAGTAGGTGAGCCAGGTTGTTTCAACACAGGCATGAGACAGCGCCCGATACTCGGAGAGTTTGGCAGCAACTGGTGTGGAGCATGGTTTGCACTCTAACATGTTGGCCTTTTGTAATAAATCATAAGCATATTTGACTTGGGAGAAGTGCAGTCCGTGGTCAGTGGTGCTGACTTGAAGACCTAAGAAGTATTGAAGACGTCTGAGATCCTTTAACTTGAACACATGACCCAATGCCGTGATAAAGTGGTGCAAGAGGGAAGGGGTGTTGCCAGTTAAGACAATGTCGTCGACATATAGAAGTAGCCACATACAAGAAGAGCCACAATTATAAATAAAGAGTGAGTTGTCAGGTTTACTTTGGAAGAATCCATAGCACAACAAATAGGAGCTAAAACGATGAAACCAGGCCTGGGGTGCCTGCTTAAGACCGTAGAGTGCCTTGGTGAGACGACAAACATGATGGGGATGGTGGGGATCAATAAAACCCAGGGGTTGTGACATATACACCTCCTCTTGCAATTGACCATGCAGAAAGGTATTTTTTACATCAAGTTGACGAAGGGGCCAATTATTCGAAACGGCAAGGCTAAGAACTGTGTGTATAGTTGCAGGTTTAACGACCGGACTGAAAGTTTCAGCATAATCAATTCCCGGTTGTTGATGAAATCCCTTGGCTACCAAACGGGCCTTGTATATGTCAATGCTTCCATCAGAATTCCGTTTAATGTGGTAAACCCACTTGCAGCCCACTTTGTTTTGATGTGGTGATGGGGGGACAAGGACCTAAGTGTTGTTCTTAAGAAGGGCATTAATCTCCTCGGTCATGGCAGCCCGCCATTCAGGTTTTCTATTAGCCTGTGTAAAACATGTAGGTTCATCAGTGTTAAGCGAAACGGAAAGAGCATGAGGGAGAGGATACCTAATTGAACCATCAGTCCAGGTCTTGGGTTTGCGAGTGCCAGCTTTGGACCGAGTGACCATGGGATGGGAGGGAAGCACAGGTTGTTGGGTTCTTGATGGAAGCACGGGTTGCTGTGGAGAGGCATGAGCAGAAGGTGGGCCACCTGTGGAGGAAGGCTCAAGCCCAGTGTCATTTGGCAGTGAGGAAGGGCCCACGGAAGGCAGTGGGCTAACAGTAGGTGGGTTACGATAGGACAAAGAGCCAGCTCCACATAGGCATTTGGTTGCTGGCCGAGAACAATGGCTAAGGGAAACACGTCTTCGTTGAAAACATGGCGAGAGATATAGACACGGCCGGTGGCACGATCAAAGCACCTGTAACCTTTATGAGAAGCACTGTAACCCACAAAAACACACTCAATAGAACGGGGCATTAGTTTGTCGTGAACATAATTCCGAAGGTATGGAAAACACATACATCCAAAGGTACGTAAGTGGGAGTATACGGGGGTCCGACCAAAGAGAAGTGTGTTGGGGGTAAACCAGTTGAGGGTAGAGGTGGGGAGAAGATTGATGAGATGAACTGAAGTGAGCGCAGCTTCAACCCACAAGGTAAGTGGGGCATGAGTTGCGGCAAGCATGGTGCGGGTCATATCAGCGATATGACGATGCTTGCGCTCAGCGAGGTCATTTTGTTGCATTGTGTGGGGACAAGAAAGGCGGTGTTGGATACCGAGGTGACGAAGAAATTGTGTAAATGAGTGATTAACATATTCAGTGCTGCCATCACTTTGAAAATATTTAATGGAGGCGTTGAAAAGGTTTTTAGCCATGGCAACAAAAGTTTGGAAATGGCTGAAGACTTCATATTTTTGTTTCATGGGATAAATCCATGAATAGCTAGAGTAATCATCAGTGAACAGTACGTAATAACAAAAGCCAGAAATAGAAGTAGTAGTGGACATCTAAACATCATAATGTATGATAAAAAATGGGGTAGTAGCCCTTGCATTATTCAATTGAAAAGGAAGTTGTGTGGACTTGCCTAAAGCACAACTTTTACAAAAATGTTGTGAAGAAAAAGACTTAGAACCTAGACTAGAGCTAAGACGAGACAAAATGGAGGACGAAGGGTGACCGAGACATTGGTGCCAGAGGTTGGAGGATGACGGAGCAAGGGCTTGGGGGATGACATCGACAAGGGATAAAGGCCATCTCTACATGGGCCCTGAAATAATAAGGAACCAATGCGTAAGTCATAAATGCGATAAAAAGAAGGAAAGAAACAAATGACGATATTGTTATCATGGGTAAAGCATGCAACAGACGAGATTTTTACGTTAGGACGGAACAAGAAAAATATTGCGAACACTAAACGGAATAGAGTTGAGAGAAATAGGAATGGTATCAGTGGATGTAATGTTTAGAGAATCACCATTACCCAATTGAACGGAATTAGGGCCACAATAAGGCTGGGGGTGAGAGGGCGCATTGGGATCGCCCGTCATGTGATGGGTAGCGCCGGTGTCGGGAAACCAAGTGGTGGGATCCTGATAGTGGGCCACCTGAGAGCCCGCAAAGGGAGGGAAGGAGTCGGGGCCCAACAAACCAGAACTGGGGCAACCAGGGAATCCACGCCGGCCGGGCCAATAATTAGGAGCAGGTGAGCCGAACCATGGTTGCTGAGAGGTAGGAATAGGAGGCCTATTCCAATTGTGGTGGTTACGGGAGATTTGGTTTCGGCCAGAACACCAGTTAGAATTAGGACATTGCTGGCCGCCGGAGTTACGCTGGGAACGACCATTCCAGTTTCCATTGCGAGGGCCAAATGACTGAGATGGAGCACGGGGTTGGTGAGTGGTGATGAGAGCAGTTTAGGAAGCGGCAAGAGTGGTGGAGGGGCGTGGGTTTTGAAGGTCAAAAGCTTCAATTTTGGAGGTCAACTCCTCAAAGGTAGTAAGGGAGGTGACGTTGATGATAGCAGTGGTAAGGGTAAAGTAGTCAAATCCAAGACCACGGAGAACAGCGGTGATGAAGTCTTCAGGATCGACGGGACGTTTGATAGCAGCGAGTTTGTCAGCAAGAGATTTAGCATGCTGAAGATAGTCAGCAATAGGGCGAGATCCTTTGGAAAGATCAAGCAGTTGGTAATGCAAGGCAGCGGAGTTGAGGACAGAGCCGTGAGCGAGGCGCCGTTGAAGACATGCCCATACGGCTTAGGCGGAGTCATGGCCCACGGTGAGAGCAATGACGGGTTCTGTCAAGGTGGCGGTGATGTAGCTGATGACCAACTGATCGTGTTGGTACCATTGGGCGAAAGCAGGGTTGGGAATGGTAGAGGTAGTAATCACGGAAGAACTGTCGGAGACAGAAGCGGCAGGGGAAGGGGTGGCAGTGATGGTGAGGGTGGTCGGTGGGGGTGGGTGGGAGCCATCAACAAACTTCCACAGATCATGACCAACAAGAAAGGGCTTGATCTGACGAAGCCATGTGAGGTAATTGGAGTCATTGAGCTTGAGAAATTGGGCAATAGCAGGTCCAGGAAGCGGGGAGGTAGAGGACATGATGAGAAGCAGGATTGAGAAGGGTGGTTAAGCAGCATAAATGGATGATACCATGTAGAAATATAAATCTGTAAGGCTATAATATTAATGGAAGTTCTTGACTTTCATTGATAATAGCTGAGTATAAATATACAGTCTGTAAGCTTTACAGAGAGTCCTAATGGGACTGTTTGACTCGTAATACAAGTTCTATTATGATTACAAAACTCCAAGATAAGATAGGAGATAATCATGCTAACTATGACAAGATTGAGACGTGGAGGAGTCTCTGCTAACACATAGTTTATAAGAAGATTTAATACTTTTTGCATCTAATAGTTAAACGAGATTTGGCTAGAGTCGTGCGCTCAAACTCTGCGACTCAAATTCGAATTTCCTCGATTGTAGTTTAGAATACCGCATTGTCCAACATACAAAAGTATAGCCCAAACTAACAAGTCAAGGTCAGCCCAACGACAACAAACGGAAATGCCCCAACCACATGGCCCAAATTTAGAAGAACCAACACACTCAACCAATTAAGCAAACAAGAGAATTTGAAAATTTTAATACAGTCGAAAGTGGTTTTCGCATTCACCTTGTGTACTCTCCAGCTGGTTTGTATCCATCGCTTATGCTTTGATTTACTCAATCTCAATGCGAAGGAAAAACGAGGAAGCTAAAGAAAATGAGTGCGCGACAAGAAAGAGGAAAGAAAATCACCTCCCTTTTAACAACACAGCATATAAGTAGACACTTCAGATTATCCAAAACCTGGAACCTAAAACTGTGTAGGTAAAACCACATTACAGGACCTTCACTGGTTCTCAGACAAGGCTTCCGACTTCATAAATCGCAAGACGAGATTTTCGCAACAATATGCCTATTCACTACTATGCATCAGAGTTAAAGTTTAGCCGAGTAAAACCACAATGCATAACGAGAAGCTTCTCTCAAAAGAACAAAACCGAGAGAAAAAAATACAAAGAAAAAGAAACCTATCAAAACCTCTTTAATTAATCAAAATTTGACAAAACCTAATAACACTATCTTTGTTTACTAGTCTATAGCTCAACCAAACACACTAATCCCAAAATTTGCTTTGCTTTGGTGAGTATATCAAAAGAAACATAGAGCTATCCCTTACAAAGAAACAACACGAAAATGCGTACTCACCGTTACCTTGCTGAGCCAATTCAAATGCAACTCCCTCGAGAAAGTTGGGCTACTTGCAGGGCGGTATTATGGGACAAGCTTCCCAGACTTTCGGTACCTAACCCCACAAGCATCACACAAGGTTTATTTCCATGGGGACCTGGTCGCCATTGAGGGGTCGTTTCAGTCCCGCAATGCTGGCATTTTCTCCCGATCATCATGGACTTATACCTAACATAGCAACATCACACAAGGTTTTCTTTCCAGGGGAGCTTGCCAGCCATTGCAGGGTCTCTTTGGTTCTGCAGTGCTGGCATTTTCTGTCAATCATCTCGGACTTGATAAATTTTGTTTGGCTTCTGAACTGCAAATATGCTATGAAAAATCGAGAATCTATTGCTTTCCTAATAATAATCGTGGAATGGCTACTGATCTTAGTCACATTTGTGGTTCTCCTCGAACTAATGACTTGGGGAAGTATTTGGGAGTTCTGCTCATTCATTCTCATATCACTAAAAACTCCAACAAAGACCGCGTAGAGAAGGTGCAAGCTCGACTTTCTGCTTGGAAAGTGAAATCGTTATCTCTTGCTGGTCTGGCCACTCTTGTTCAGTCTTTCACCTCTGCTATCCCAGTATGCAGACAGTGAAATTACCAGTTATCATTTGTGATCAATTTGACAGATTGAATAAGAATTTTGTGTGGGGCCCACTCAATCCAAAAATAAAGTTAACTTGGTTAAATGGAGCCAAGTTTGCCTCCCAAAGTCTCTTGGTGGGCTTGGCTTGAAAAATATGAGGGTTATGAATTTAGCTCTTCTTGCTAAGAACTCTTAGAGATTGACGCAGGGTGGTCTTTGGGCAAAAAAATTCCACGGCAACCATATTAAAGGTGATATGGATCAGGTACTCAATGATAAAACTACTTTAGGCTCTTCATGCAATTGGAAAGATGTTCTTGAAGAGACTAAACTTTTGCATGAGGGGCTACTATGGGGAATTAGAAATGGTAATACGGTAAAATTTTGGGCTAACAAATTTGCTATATGTAGTATTTTGCTTTATCATGCTAGCTGTCTGCTCTCCAAAGATATGCTTAAGGCTACTATAGCTGATTATTATTACAATAAGGGTAGACTGCCAATTTAGTCCCTGAATTATCACCTTAGTGAAAATTAGGTCCCTAAACTATTATTTCAGAAAAATTAGTCCCTGAATTATAAAAAACTGCCAATTACATCCCTAATGTTATATTCGAAGCTACTATATTCAATTTTCCATCAATTTAAGTCACGTTACTTGCATGTGATACACATTGGAGGGTAAATTGGTAGTTTTTCATAAAGAAATAGTGTATGGAGTTAACTTTGGAGAAGAAATTGGTAGTTTTTCATAAAGATAAAGTGTAAGTTAACTTTTGAGGGTAAATTAGACATTAAATTCGCAACCTATATGAAATGTTAAGCACTTATAGACGAGCAAATGATGGTATTACACTCTAAAGTGACTTAAGTTGACGAAAAATTGGATAAAATAGCTTTGAATATAATAGTAGGGATGAAATTAGCAATTTCTAATGAATTTAGAGACTTATTTTACCGAAAAAATAATTCAAGGACCTAATTTTCACTGAGGTGATAGTTCAGGGATTAAATCGGCACTTCACCCTTACAATAATTATTGAGATATTGGTAAAATGGTATTTGTTTTACCAAAGGAGATCGTTGAACAAATTATTAGTATTACAGTTGGTTTTGTTGCTTTGGTTGATAAGTGTATTTGGAGTGGAACTAGTGATGGTAATTTTTCTGTGAAATCTGCTTATATGTTGGCCAATCGTTTTTGTGGTTTTCCTAATTGGCAATGGAATCTCATTTGGAAACTTCAAATTCCTTCAAAAGTTCAAAGTTTCTTGTGGCTGCTCTCTCTTGATAAGCTCCTAATTAATAATCAAAGGCTAAAAAGGGGTATGACTGATAACCCTGAGTTTCAAAGATGTACTTGTGGCTTTGAATTAGTGGGTCATATTTTTAAAGATTTTCCTAATGCAAGAGAAGTTTGGCAGGGGTTGAGAATATATAATCATTACTTAGACCACATTGATTTTCATGATTGGCTTCATTTTGACCTCACCACTATTGGGAGATTTAGAGTGGAGGTTAATTTTTTTGGCTTGTTGAGAGTTTCTTTCAAGATTTTGGCAATGAGATATTAGGCATATCTACAGAGAAAAGAATTTTGTGAATGACAGTTTAGCAAACTATAGTCTTAATTTAGATTTAGCAATTTTTACTTTGATAATCCTCCTTCTTGGTCAATTAGTTTTGTTTGTGAGGATCGACATGGAATGTGCCGATCTAGATTCATTATTGATTAATTTTGTTTGGGCTTTGTTTTTAGCATCATTTTTCAACAAAAGAAAAAACTAATAACAAGGACAACAAGAGTAGATGGCATTTTTGTGGTTTTTTTGGTGTAGATGGACCAATTCCACACTAGGGTTTTCATTTAGGAGCGGTTTAATAATCATTTCATTTTCACTTTTCACTTTTTTTAAAACTAAAATCTTATTTGGTATCTATTTTAAGTTTTCATTTACTTCCTTGAGTTTTCAAAGATTAGCCTTGAGTTTTAGTTTTCATTTTTTTTACAACTAAAAACAGAAAGTAATTACCAAATAAGATTTCAATTTAAAAAAAAAAAAAAAAAAAAAAAAAAGAAGTGAAAACTAAACACTAAAAACAGAAAACGAATGGTTATCAAGCAACCCATTAAATAGTGAAATTATTGGAGGGTTTGTCTCCTTAAATGTGTACAAAAGTTTTCTTTTTTGTAATTTAAGTGAATTGCTTTTGCATGTGTCGAACTGTGTTAGCAAATAAATAACAGTGACTTCTTTAAGGAAACAAGGAAAAGATATTTGTTTCTAACATATAAGTTGTTCGTTTGAATCATCTGGTAGTAGGACAGAAATGTCATTAAAACAATTTAAAATCATGGGCTTCAATAGGTCTTTATGGGTGTCAATAAAAACCATTGGTGGATATTAATCGTCCCTTTCAGCCGTTAAACGTAATTTGATACAAGAAAATGACATAGTTTATGAAGACTTGATACCATTTGCATCCGTTAGTTAAACGAGATTTGGCTTAGAATACTGCATTGTCCAAACATAAGAAAGTCTAGATCAGCCCAACGACAACAAACGGAAATGCCCCAACCACATGGCCCAAATTTAGAACCAACACACAACCAATTAAGCAAATAAGGGAATTCGACATTTTAAACAGTCGAAAGTGGTTTTCGCATTCACCTTTTTCTCTTCGTGTACTCTCCATCTGGTTTGTATCCGTCGCTTATGCTTTGATTTACTCAATCTCAACGAGAAGGAAACACGAGGAAGCTAAAGAAAATGAGTGCACGGCGAGAAAGAGGAGCGAAAATCACTTCCCTTTAACAACACAGGATATAAGTAGACACTTCAGATTATCCAAAACCTGGAACCTAAAACTGTGTAGGTAAAACCACATTACAGGACCTTCACTGGTACTCAGACAAAGCTTCCGACTTCATGAATCGCAAGACAAATGAGATTTTCGCAACAAATGCTTATTCACTACCATGAATCAGAGTTAAAGTTTAGCCGAGTAAAAACGCAATGCATAATGAGAAGCTTCTCTCAAAAGAACAAAACCACGAGAGAAAAAAAAACCAAAGAGAAAGAAACTTCGTCAAAAACCTCATTTAATTAATCAAAATTTGACAAAACCTAATAACACTATCTTGTTTACTAGTCTATAGCTCAACCAAACACACTAATCCCAAAATTTGCCTACCTTTGGTCAGTATATCAAAATAAAAACAGAGCTAACCCTTATAAAGAAACAACACGAAAATGCGTACTCACCATTACCTTGCTGAGGCTATTCAAATTCAACTCCCTCGAGAAAGTTGGGCTACTTGCAGGGTGGTATTCTGGGACAAGCTTCCCAGACTTTTGGTACCTAACCCCACAACAATCACACAAGGTTTTATTTCCATGGGGACCTGGTCTCCATTGAGGGGTCGTTTCAGTCCCACAATGTTGGCATTTTCTCCCAATCATCTTGGACTTGTACCTAACACGGCAACATCACACAAGGTTTTCTTTCCAGTGGAGCTTGCCAGCCATTGCAGGGTCTCTTTGGTCCTGCAGTGCTGGCATTTTCTGACAATCATCTCGGACTTGTACCTAATCCCACAAGAATTACACAAGGTTTACTTTCCAATGAGAGCTGCCCACCATCACAGGGTCTTTTAAATCCCGCAATGCTGACATTTTCTCCCAATTGTTGTCCTTGCTGTTTAGGTTTTATCCGGCCATCCTTGCTGTCCTTGTGGGCTTGGTTCGAAAAGAGCTGCTCCCTTGAATCGCCTGGGAAGCTAACAGAGCAAAGAATTAAAATTTGATAAACACCAAAAACACGATCTTGTTTACCAGTCTACAACATAACCAAACACAACAATTCAAAATTTCACCTAGCTGTGGTCATTTCATCAAAACAAGGAGCAAACACTAACCACCATTAAACCCCCATTACAGCAAACCTACAAGCTCCAAATTAATCTTAAACGGAAAAAAGTCGACTACCCACAATTAGCCTAC
Organism: Heteromeles arbutifolia; assembly: GCA_024362995.1. Taxonomy (NCBI): domain Eukaryota; kingdom Viridiplantae; phylum Streptophyta; class Magnoliopsida; order Rosales; family Rosaceae; genus Heteromeles; species Heteromeles arbutifolia. The sequence continues at coordinate 15,507,064 of JANCRC010000006.1, read as the reverse complement.
CCATCATCCTCAGGCTAAACTAACATCCCCGTCCCGTGCTTTTGCTTTCTCATCTCCATTATCTTCCTGTGCGAATTCGAATGCAACTTGCTTGAAAAAGTTGGGCTACTTGCAGGGCGGTACTCAGGAACAAGCCTTCCGGACTTGTACCTTACCCCGCAAGCATTACACAGGGTTTTCGGTCCAAGGGGACCTGCCCTCCATTGTGGGGTCTCATCAGCCCCGCAATGCTGGCATACTCTCCCAATCGTCGCCATCCCTGTTGTTTTTTTCACTATTGTCTTGTCATCCCTTTTGCAGTTGTTAGATTGGCTCCAAAAGACGTGCTCCTCAAGAATGCCTGGGAAGCTGGAGCTTTCGCGCCTACGGCGGCCCTTGCTTCGGGCACCCTGAGGGGGCTTGAGTGTCCCACAGCTGCTCATGAGGGTGGTGGTGGGGGTTGTGCCGTTGTCAAGCACCGAGACAGGGCTTTGGTGCTTGTCCGTGCCAATGCCGGCTGGTTGCCCGATAAGAAGGTTAATGTCAACGAATGTCTCCACCGCCGGGAATGCGTCTTTGTTCGACAGCCATTCTAGCTCCTCCTCCACACCCTCCTCCTGCAGGTGAACGTAAAAACAGTGAGTTGACTCGGTGGTGATTTTGAGTTGACTCGCGTAAAAACCGATCAGGTTAATCCCCCGCCATGTGTTGGGGAAACAAAGGGCAACAAAATCCAAGAGTTTTGCCACGTAGGATGTTGGACAAAGTAAGGAAGGCTTGGTTCACTGTTCCTATCACATTTGTGGCAATGGCATTATCAAATTGAAGGCATTCGATTCTTGTCACAAAAATTTTGACGAATTTTAATCGTATTATTGCAAGTTTAGTTTCAAAAAATAATAATAATAAAATAAAATGGGTGGTAAAATACATGGGCAAATGTCTTGACCCGTTTGTATAAAAAAACTCTGGTATTTCCGTAAATGCTCCTATACCAAGGGGGCAAAATCATCATTATACAAAAATGGCTGTTAATCAAATCACAAATCCAAAGCCACCATCCCCCACACCCAAACTTGGACCAACTCGCCCCAGTTAACTCGGTCCAAACCCAAACCAACCCGGGTGAACACGTGGCAAACACCCACAAAGCCGAGTCTCGGCCGATTCAGAAACGGAATCGGTTCGCTACGGCCTGTAAACCCCAAAGAACAAAACAAAGCCAGAAATGGTGGGTAGTTAATCAAGCAACTTACAGTTTGAGAAAACGGACGGCTAGGATCATCCGGGCACAAAACCCCAGAGGGAGCAATGGAGGGTTTAAAGTCATGGGCTTTATCTTCCGCGCCGGCGTCGTCGGAGTGGAAGTCGAGGATGTCGTCGAGTGAGTCCAGTGACTCCATTTCAAGAGAGAGAGAAACACAAGGGTTTTGGCTTGGGGTTGGTTTTTGTAGAGAGAGAGGGGTTTGTAAGTCTCTCTGGGTTCTTTTTAGTGTATTCAAAAACTATGTTACCTGTGAGAGAGTGAGAGAGAGAGAGAGAGGTTCACGTTTTGATGCCTTTGAAGTTTGATGAGGGTTTTTGGGTGGGAATGAAGGGCTGTGAAAGTTTCTCTCTCTAAACCCCTCGTTAATTAATTTTCTTTTTTCTTTTTATTTTTCTCTTTGTTTTGGTAATGCATGGTGGAGAAATTAAAAAGTTGCGTAACCAGACGTATTGTTGTTGTAAATACTAACTCATATTTTCCCAACAAATTGAAAAGTATCTTACATGACTTCTTGAAACTGTTATTTGCACTCTTAAAATTTTAATCCGTCACTTAGTACTACGATCTTGTAGTATTTCTCTTTCACTTGTAAGTGAGAGGTCTTAGATTCAATTTTTGCCAAAAACAAATTTGAACCACATTATTACTAGCTCATTATGAGGCTAAGGTTATCCACTCTCCCTTCGTGTAAATAATATTATTTGTTAAAAAAAATATACATACATTTCTTGATTATTGGGTTTGCCAATAGGAAGGGTGTACCATCTTAAGTGCAGGAAGTTTATGACATTTTAAAGGACATGTGCGAATTTAATAAAAAGATTCTCTTTATTTGAAAAATAATAATATTTTTAACAATATATTCATATAGAATTCAACTATTTAAATTCAAACTTAATTGAAATCAGCATTTTACTCTTATTAATTAAATCATGTCCAACTACCATGAAATTATGATTTAGGGTTCATCCATGAAAAAATGGAGTATGACTGGAAAAGAAATACAGAAATACGCTTGTATTTTTGGAAGAAAGTAATTGACACACCTCGACCCAAAAGTGGGGCATGCTGGTCGTCACGTGAGAGTGACGTAACCATGTGCACAGTGCGGAAGCAATAAAGAATAGAATTTACGAATCAATTAAAATCGAAACACTAGCAATACTAGTGTAAAAGAAGTGTGAATTCCACTAATACAGAGCATAAAAGTCTACGTGCAGTCAAGCAGAAGTACTGAATAGAAATAACACCCGAACGTGGTCCTACATAAGTGAATTCTGTCAGAACGTCCAATGAGCTCCTCGTATGCCACAAACGAACACTACCTAATACCTGGATGAGCGAAAAACAAAGTTGAGTGGGTCAGAAACAAATCTTTTCAAAACCTTTATTTTCTCAAAAGTTATAACCCCTCACCGTAAAACATGTATAATTTCCCAAAAATAAAGTATATACTCATATATATAAAAATCCTGCTGGAAAATATGTATATATGAAAGTATGTATGCCATGCCAAAGTATCATAATTGAATGCCAAAACATAACTACGTGAATGTGATTGAATACTAGATAATCAACTCAGCCATCGGCTGTATATAGCTCATAACAATCTCATCATATCATATAGCTCATACTCATCTCAATCATATCATATATATACCCTGCACACACATCAATACCACCTCTAGTGGTCTGCACAACATCACTGAATATGAACTAATATGCCCTAGTGCTACGATCACGTGAAGACTGAGCGATAAATCGCGGGTCACGTACGAGTCGAACCCACCTATAATGGTTTATTCGACAGGACTGAGCACCTAACTTGGATCCAAGGCGAGCATACGGTGCGGGAGGTGAACATCACGTGAAGGACTGAGCCCCTATCTCTGGGCGGGAGCACTAATATCAATGTGCAGGTTTATGAGCTCTAATCATATCACATCACATCACATCACAATATTCGTTCTCATCAAAACTAGTACATAAACTTACCTGCCACTTACCTGTGCGTCCTCAGCACCAACATTAATATAAGCAATCAATAACGCATAATAAAATAAATAGATACTTTGCATGGCATTTCATATCACATTTCACTTAAACTGATTTTCTAGGAAAAACTCATTTATATAGGTATATACGGAAAACAAATGCCCACTCACTGATAAGTAGCCGGGTTGTAACCCCCGTGCCTAACCTGGCTACGCTCGTCCTCCAGATAGGTCTCGCCTATATGAGAAGTAACTGAAATAACGTTAATTAACGCACATAATCGAAACCTTAGAAATAACTTATCATACACTGCTCAATTTGGGTATATGAATATACCACTGTGATATTCACAATCTCAAGATCATCCCCATATTTTTAGAAAAAAAATCAACCACCTGCGCACCGCCACGTACCGGCCAACGCACTGCCAGACGCGCCGGCCACGCGCGGCCACGCGATCTGCACACTGACGGCGTCAATTAACGCCGTCAGGAATATTCCTCGGAATATTCCGTTAAAACCCAACGGTAACAGTTAAAGACGACTGACAGCGTCAGCATATTCCGTCAAGACTGACGGAATATTCCCTGTCTTCTCCGGCAACTGTTCGTTGGTTTCTGGAAAAACTTCCAACTATGGTTTCTCCTTCATTTTTGCACCATTTTCTACGTACTTTATATCAAAATGAAGATCTCACAAAGATGAACACATCCATACCTGACTCGACCCCCAACTCGCCGGGGATTCGCCGGAAAAAGCCTAGATAATTCCGGCCAAAACGAAAACTCCCCGATCTCGCTATTCCGACGTCCAAAATCTTCAAACGAACTACTCCAAGCTTCCTTAGGACCTCAAAAAGCTTCCTATGAACTTGAAATCTCCAAAAACACAAGGTTGTACGTGAGCATGAATAGTGACAAAATCGGAGGTTGTGGGAACTCAGGTTTTCGAAATCTTTCTTACCTGAAACTTGTACCAATGTGTTCTTAGGGATGAGATGAACACAATGGTGGTCTTCACGTCCTCGATCTGCTAAGTTTGGGGAGGATTTGGATGTGTCCGTACGTAGGGAAGGAAAGAGAGAGTCTGTGAGGTAGAGAGAGAGAGTGCGGGAGTGAGAGAGAAAAAGAGTGAATGTGTGTGTGTGTGGGGTCCAAATACCACCAAACCAAACTCCCAAACTTAGATACGCACACATACCTTAATTAATGCCTAGGGGCATTTTCGTCATTTCACATCCGTCGTACGAATTCTCCGGGACGAGTTGTTACAGTAATTAATACATCATTTTTTATTGCTAGAGAAAAATGAAAGAAAATAATACACAAGTTTTTCTATTGCTAGAGAAAAGTGGAGGAAATTATAGATTTCACTTAATCAATTGTAATATAGAAAATAACATAATCATAATTTTTCTTTTTAGTCAAAAACTTTTTTTTAAGAAAATTTATACTCATATGTATCAGGTAGGAGGAAGAAAATTTTTGGGGTCCTTAGAAATTCCGGCCCTGTTCCATTTCACCTTTAGCACACCCCCAACACCGCTTAAGTGAATTTAGAATGTGTGATATTTTAAGATGGTACACTGATGTCGTATAAATATGTGATGTGATAATGCTAAAAGAAGATAAAAGATTTCATGGACCAAGTATAAAATTATGTTGGGAAACAATGGTACTAAAATATGAGAGAGGATCCTTGTCGAATCCTCTTTGTGAGGATTTCGGGGATCCTCCAATCACATATGTTCATCGTATATCGTGCGACCAGTTTTCGTCAAATACTGTTTATATTCAATTTGAAATAAAAAAAATTTACAATGATTTCTGACCAGGGTTGGTCCAGAGATTTTTGAGGCCCGGGGCGACGCCTAAAAATATGCCCTCACTTCATATAAAAAAATTATTTGTTTTCACACGTAAGACATCAATAAAATTATATTTAGAAAAACACGTCAAACTCAATAATTTAGAAACACGAAATAACTAATTTATTTTATATCGAGAGAAGGAAACAACAAAACTTCAGGCTTACAAGTAGATAGATTATGAGTTTTGTTTTCCATCTGAACTTTTAAAGTGTTTTTGTATAAGTCATGAGGTATTTTTTCTTATTTACTAACCTCTTCAATATAAGACTAAAAAAAAATAATGTTTTGGAGTCTTTAAGGATATGTATAAGTAATGAATGAACACTAAATTAAACCTTTTGATGACACGTAATATTATTTGCAAATTTGGTCTAAAAATTTAGTCTATGTGTTACTCTTTGTTGAATATTAGACTTGAATTGGAACGGATATTTAAAAATAGCAACCCACATAGCTACTAGCTAGTAAATAAATTAACAACCAAACAAAAATTTGTGAAAATTGAAAAAAAATAAATGTGCACATAGCATTTCGAACTTAGGACCTCTCGTTAATTTTAGACAAAAAGAAACCACTACTTCTAATTAAACTTCTTGATCATTTAGCTAAATTTTATAAATTTATACTGTTATGAAAAGAAATTTGTAAAAATTAGAATGTAAATAAACACACATGGTGTTTTGAACCTAAGACCTCCTCATTAATTTTAAACATCAAAACCACTAGTTCTAGTTAAACTTCTTTGTCACTAAACCAAATTTTATAAATTTATACTCTTATAAAAACATATATAAATATACCACCCTAATAATTTTGGTACCCCCAATTTTTTTAGGCCCCGGACGGTCGTCTTGTTAGCACTAGGTCTGGACCGACCCTGTTTCTGACTGCACGATATACGATGAACGAATATGATTTAAGGATCTACGAGATCTCCTAAAATATAAACGATAAGTAGTGGTGGGAAGGGCACAAGGGGTAATATGGGGACAAAACTTTAGTTACACGAAAGAAAAGAGAGGGGTCGAGGTCGGGCCGCCAAAATACCACCTAGAACGGACGACTGCAACGAAGTCGCACTCCCATTTAAAGGACACGTATCTTGTCCAATCAACATGCATCACGTGGAAATACAGTTCTTTTCGTTTATATTTTTTTTATTTGAATTTTAGCCTTGCCAGCTAATCCTCTTGATGAAAGAGATCTGTGATTGACTCCTTTGACAAAGCACTGGCTGTGGGTGCTGTAACTTTATTTTTTAGTACATTAATATTTTTACACTAAGGAAGAGATGGTTCGGCTAAATCACACAAATGCACAATTGACAGCTTAATTTGGTATCGAATTCGTCATCAACGAGATTCAAACCTAAGACATCTCACTTCCAAGTTAAAATGAATACCACCAGACAGTAGTACTGAGTAACAAATATTGTACGCCACCACAACACAAAATAACACTAAAAATTCAACGTTTCGGTAAAGGGTTAATGAGTTTTTATTAATGGATGTGATATTCACACACTCCTTATTAATTTTAGTCCTTTAATCTTTTATTTGATTCGTCGACAAAAAATTAAAAGGGAAGACGTGTTAGAAGTAAAAAGAAGTGTGTAGATAACATTCTCCTTTGTTAAGACAAATCAAGTTGTGTCAACTCATTCTGACAATCCTCATTACTAATTTTTGGATCTCAAAAAATAGAACTATTTTTCTCTAGTGCATAATTTGATGATATTGTTGGATCTTTTGGTTTTATAAAGGCTTTTTAGTTAAAATTGTCTCTAAGATTTGGCACAACTCACTTTGGTACTTGAAATTTGAAATTGATAGAAGTTGTCCCTGAGTTTGTCAACCGTCAATCATATTAGTCATTTCGTAAAAAGTCTCTATTAAATAATGACTAAAATGACAAAAATATCATTAATTTAATAAACAATGAGCTAAAATATTGGACAAAGATTAAGGGTATTTTTTTAAATTTTCCTTATTTAATGAAGATTTTGATGAAAAGACCAAAATGATTGACGGTGGATAAACTTAGGGACTAGTTTTATCGATTTAAATGTTGGGGATCAAAATGAGAATCTCATAGACCATTTTGGCCATTGTTCTACAAATCTGCCCAGTGGCATTTATTTTGTGTTTTATTTTAATTTTTTGGGTATTTAAAAGCATGAGTTGTGTTTTATTTAATTTTTTTTGTGTTTTATTTTAATTTCTTTTCTTTTTCATTTTATTTTGTTTTTTGGTATTTAAAAGCACGAGTTGTGTTGTGAGATCCCACATCGCCCAGGGGAGTGGATCATATGAGCCTTATATGTATATTCTCATCTCTACCTAGCGCGAGGCCTCTTGGGAGCTCACTGGCTTCAGGTTCCATCGAAACTCTGAAGTTAAGCAAGTAGCACGCGAGAGCACTCCCATGATGGGTGACCCATTGGGAAGTTCTTGTGTGAGTTCCCAGAAACAAAATCGTGAGGGTGTAGTAGGGACCCACAGCAGACAATAACGTACTACGGCGGAGTCGTGCCTGGGAAGTGGTCGAGCCCGGGCTGGGATGTGACATGTGTTGCCATTCAGTACTACGGTCTGGTGATAAAAGAAACATATCAACCAATATTCTATACTTTTTAAGGGCCTTCTTTGGAGTCTTGCACAGGGCCCCCAAATTTTCAAGGTTAGCACCATCCATTAGAGCATCCTCAATGAAAGGCTCTATATGGGGCTGAATAAGTGATGGATGTAGCCCATTTTTGAGCTTCGAAGAATCTTTGGGGCTTTATAAAAGAATCTCTCTCAATGAGAGGCTATTTCTTTCGAGCTGTATATGGGGCTATATATATTTATTTATGTAGTAATTTGATTATGCGATAATTTTCTTTTGTGTTAACTTTTCTTAAGTTGATTTTTGGACGCGTTATCTTATAAAAAAAATTTATGAACCTTTCAACCTAAAACAGTTCAAATTCTGACAAAGTTAGATTTCATCACTCTCATCCGTTGAAAGATACAAACCCCCCTTCGCCTTATAAAATAATTTGATTTTCACGTACTATACAACACTTTATCTAGCACCAATTGGTAAATTAGTATCATACAATTTAAAAAAAAATTATTTTGAAAGTTTCACCCACCAATACCCATGAACTATCAATTTGAAATTTTAGTTCTTATGGAACTTAAAACAATCATTAATTAGCCAAAAAAGAATTTAAAAAAATTAAAGGAGAGTATAAATGTATTCGCAAGTGGAGCGACAGTGATAGAATTTAGCTCACATGAGTTGTTACTTTTTTTTTGTGGGATCCACTATTTTTTGGGGCTAGATGTAGCCCAATTTTATGTTACTCAAGAAAGGGAGTTGCTAGCCCAAGTGGTTGATCTAGCCCTATTTTCCAGCTCATTGGGGATGAAATTTCTCACTAAGGCTTGAAATGTGGTAGTCTCGTGGTGGATAAATCCCCCATTGGAGATACTCTTAGGTAGACCTGGCATTTTTCACCCGACCCGTTAAAATTAGTATTTGGGTGAGTAATAAACGGGTCGGGTGGTTAACGGGTCAACCCGTTAAATAATGGGTCATTTTGGGTGAACTCGCGAAACCCGTTAACACCCGTTATTGAGAACTTTTGTGTAATTTCAATAGTCCTAATACAAAACTCTCAGTCCCTCACAACTCACTCTCTCTCGCATTGTTGCACGGCGTTGCTCTATGAGACTAAGAGATCGTTCATCGATGTGCTCCTTCCCTTCTGGCTTCGGTTATTTCCCTCATCTTCTTCCCTCAACAATTTTACTGAACTCCACCACTCTCTCTCTGGTAAGCTCCGATTCCTTTTCTTTCATTTCGATTACTTTTTGTTTCTGCAGATTAGATTCGTCTATTTTTTCTCATTTTTTCCTTGAGCCTGATTTTAGGTGGTCTTTTTCAGAACAACTTTGAATTAATTCGGAATTAGTTGATTTGTGTTTGATAATTTCAACTGCAATTGTGCTTTTGTTGTGCAAATTATGCTTTCTTTGTGTGATTGGATTGGAGATTTTGGGTTTCTAGGGGTTTTTTTTTTTTTTTTGTTGTGTTTTGGATAATGGGTTTTGCTTTTTGTTCATGGGTTTTGTGTAAAATTTGTTCATTTGTATTTTCTCCGATTAAAATTTCCATTTTTAGGTAATTTGGAGCTGTTAATTTACCCCCATGAAGTTAAAAGTATTGAGTTTGCTTTGTTTTGGTTGGTTTTTGCATTGGAATTGGGTTGTTGTTGTTTGGTTTTACTGAAATTGATACGAACAACATAAGTTACTGCTCAGTAAGTTTCTATATCCTCCCTGTGTAGGCATCCTGCTCATATATATTTCCTTCTATTTTTCTCCTGGCCTTCGAAATGTTTCCCTTTTAGGTGGATAAAGGAGTTTGGGTTGGATGTTTATTGTTTTCCTCTATTACATTGAACTTTAGTAATTAACTAGAAATTGAGTCTGCGCGATACTGCGGGTTTTAAAACTGTGTTAAACATGTGAAATATATTAAATTTATTCTCATCTATATTAAAATTTATTTACATTCTATGATTCTAATGTTCAATAAAGAACCAAAACAGTCTACAAAACCACACGTAATAGTCTTAGTCGATCCGTCTTCCCAACATATCAACAACCAATTACTAAATAAAGCACATATCTAGTTATTGAAACAAAACTAATTTATTGAACTTACCTTCTCAGCTAGAACCCTAATCTCATAAGCATGACATATAATGTTGGCAAAGCCCATGCCATGTCCCAGTTCTGATACTTCTGAATAAAAGCACTGCATATCCACCATCACATATTAGTCAAGAACCAAGGTTAAATCTAGTGCAATAGCAAAGAAATACAGTAAAGGATCATGCAAAAGAAAGTTATATAGTTTGATACTATATAGATACATAAGGGATCAAATCAGAATACTCTTGAAGGCATTCTTTAACCAATATAATTTACAGTCACAAACACTTTAATCAATTCATTCAACTGGAAATGGAGAAGGCAAATAGAGCATAAAAATTAATTGGGTTAGCAACTAAGCAAAAGCATGTTTGCTGAGGTTGATGCAATGAGAGTTCTCCTTATCATCAGTACTAAGCAAAATTAACTAGGCCATGTAAAGATGAGAATCCGTGCTTCAGGAAATCCCACAAAATTCTCAGCAACAAAATTTTTAATAAATATTGCTCTAATTCAATGAACTCTTAAAAGATGAGAGAGTAAAATTGTATTCAATCAAATGTATTAAATTGATATCAGATGACGCAACACACATATCCATTGCATAGTTGGCAACACAAATATATTCTCATCTTACTTGAGCAACACAAACCAACAACTCATTAACTCAAAACAATCTGAAACATGCACATTTACCACATTTTCCAAGTATTAGAAATTTTGAAGGAAACCCCAAAATAAGAGCAAAACGAAATACATAGCTAATTGCAAATGGTAAATAAAATAGCTATCTATTTTCAGTGATAAAGAGCTAAACAGATATTGAAGTTTTTATAAATAAGTTGTGTATTTGCTTATGCTACGAACACCTATAATTCTGTGTGAACTATGTAAATAAATTTTGCTATGAGCTATGTAACACATATGAACTATGTATATATAATTGTCCAACAGTTTTTTCTTGTATATATACATAGATATGGTTATCTTAGGTTGGGTCAACTTCATCAGTATGTTGCTTAAAAAAAAGGATTTTTGTTGATTTTTTGAATTTACTAATGATGGAATTCCAATGCCTTAGCCAGGTGTATCAAAATTATGTGTTTCGTTTGATCACCCCTTTGCAATTTTGCATAGTGACGGAATTTCAAAATCAATTCCAGTTTGTCATTGCTCAAACAAATTAGAATTTTAGAACCAATCCCAATGAAAAAGAAGTAGCAAACATGAATAGTAATGAGCGGATAAATGTAAAGGCGCAATTGTGATTTGCTTAAAGGTGACCGAGTAAAGAGATAAATTGGAAAATTAACAAAAATAAGGTTGTACCAGGATGAAAATGTTACCAGATTGCTTAGCTACTGTATTAAATAGAAATAGAGTTAAATAGCAGCCAATAGTGGTCGAGTTCTCTTCAAGTATTTGCCCTAAGTCTTCATTATGAGAAATCGAGTTAAAGAAAAAAATTGTAATTTCTGAGTATACACATTATCAAATTAAAAGATAATGTGAAATATAGAGCATATCCAAAACCAAATGTAAAGAACCAAAACCAAATGTAAATTGTAGTTTCTTATAGAGCACATCCAAAAGTAAATCCTATCTCTCTGAGCATCCAAACAGAGCATACCTAAACAACAACAACAACCCAAACAGAGCATACCGAAAATACCACAAAAAGATTAAAATTTGGTTTAGCACCTATCGAAAGTTCAAAAATAAAAAAAATAAACAAATAAACAAATAACAATACAGAAAGAACAACAAAATACAACCACGATCAATACATGATGGGTAAGTTTTTCTCCGTTGGAGACGTTACTCTAAAATACAAAAACCCAAAACAATCCCATTACCAAAAAAACACAAAAACCCATCAAAAAACAACTCAAGGTGGATTCAATCTCATCAAAGATTACATTTTTAAACCAAAAATTCAGCACTTAAACAACCATAAACACGATTAAATTAAACAACCATAAACACGATTAAACAAAGATAAGCAAAGATAGTGTAAAAATAGAACAAAAGCAGTCATATACCAGTTCATTGCCTAACTCTAGAGCAGCATCATGGAACACTTTCCTGTGGCCAGAGTTGCTTCCACAGAACACATAAATCCTCCTGAACTTGCTGCGTTTGCTCTCTTCCATTCACAAAGTCTGCAACTTTTTTTATACTTTTTGTGGTCAATTTAGCATCACTTGTGGAAAAAAAACTGAACCCAAAATAATCTTATTACAAAAATTAAAATAAATAACACCCTCGAACAATGAAATGTATCTCTGTGATAGCCTGTCCGGGAAAAGTATGTTATTTTTATCGAGGACGTGAAAAGGCGGAATTGTCCCTAAAGGTTGCTAAGGTGTGTGTGGCATATATATTTGGATAATATTTACCTTCCTAAGCTTTTGGAAAATTAATTGGAACTTAGAATTTGTTTCATTTGTGTGGTTAGGGACTAAATTTGGACCACACATATACAACCTACTCTCTCTCTCCCGTGGACCTTTTCTCTCTCTTCTCTCTCGAATTTCTGCATCCATTTCATTGTGCACGTACGGACGAAGCTCATTCTACGCCATTTCATCGCGGATCGAAGGTTTTAAGGTAAGATTTGAACTCCTTGTAAGATTCTGAGTTCATCTATACTGTTTTTGGAACTGGAAACCTTCGTTTCATCACGAAACTATAACCCTAGTCTTGGTGCATTGTTCATGCACACGTAAATATGGACTTTTCAGGAAATTTTAAGGTCATAGTGAGCTTTAGGAGGTCCTCATGAGGCTAGGGGTGGTTCGTTGGAAGGTTTTGGACGTCGAAGGACTGAGATCGAAGCATTTCAAAGTTGGTAGAATTATCGAGCTTCCTCAGGTAAAATCTAGTGGATTTTAAGCTTTGAAACTTGTATAGTTGTGTTCTACATGCTGGTAGCTTCATTTTGGTACCAATTTTATGAAAAATGGTTGAAAAACGAGTGAGAAACCATGTTTGGAAGTTTACCCAGAAACCGACAAACAGTCGCCGACGATCGACAACTCGCCAGAGAAGACAAGGAATATTCCGTCAGTTTTGACGGAATATGCTAATGGCGTTAACTGACGGCATTAGTTAATTAACGGAATATACTTGGAAATAACATAATATTCCTGACGACGTCAACTGATGCCGTCAATGTGCCAGGCACGTGGCCGCATGTGGGGGGCGCGTCTGGCCGTGCACTCGTCGGCGCGTGGAGTATCAGAAAATTATTTTAAAAATTCCTGGGTGTTCGTGAGATTGTGTAGATCACAGTGGTATATTCATATACCCAATTTGAGCAATGTATGAGAAGTTATTTCTAAGGTTTTGGTTATGTGCATTAATTAACGTTTTTACAGTTATTTCTCATATAGGCGAGACCTATCCGGAGGACGAGCGTAGCCATGCTAGGCATGAGGGTTACAACCCGGCTACTTATCAGTGAATGGGCTTTTGTTTTCCGTATATACCTATATAAATGAGATTTTTCCCAGAAAATTAGTTTAAGTGAAATGTGATATGAAATATGATATGAAATGCCATGCAAAGTATCTATTTATTTTTATTATGAGTTATTGATTGCATATATTAATGTTGGTGTTGCGGACGCACAGGTAAGTGACAGGTAAGTTTCTATTCTAGTTATGATGAGAACGAATGATATGATGTGATGTGATGTGATGTGATAAGAGCTCATAAACCTACACACTGATATTAGTGCTCCCGCCTAAAGTTAGGGGCATAGTCTTTCATGTGATGTTCACCTCCCGCACCGTATGCTCGCCTTGGATCCAAGTTCGGTGCACAGTCCTGTCGAATAGGCCACTATAAGTGGGTTCGACTCGTAGGTGACCCGCGAATCATTCGCACAGTCTTCGCGTGATTGTAGCACTAGAGCATACTATTCTATATACAGTGATGTTGTGCAGACCACTAGAGGTGGTATTGATGTGTGTGCAGGATATACTATATGATTGAGATGATTATGAGATATATGATATTATTGAGATGACTATGAGCTATATGATATGATGATATTGTTATGAGCTATATACAGCCGAGGGCTGAGTTGATTATCTAGTATTCCATCACATTCACAGAGTTATGATTTGGCATTCAATTATGATACTTTGGCATGGCATACATTCATTCATACATACATATTTTCCAGCAGAATTTTGAGAATTATATATATGAGTATATACTTTATTTTTGGGAAATTATTCAGGTTTTACGGCAAGGGGTTATAACTTTTGAGAAAAGAAAGGTTTTGAAAAGATTTGTTTCTGACCTACTCAACTTTGTTTTTCGCCCCTCCAGGTATTAAGTAGTGTTCGTTGGTGGCATACGAGGAGCTCATCGGACGTTCTAACAGAATTCACTTATGTAGGACCACATTCGGGTGTTATCTCTATTTAGTACTTTCTGCTTGATTGCATGTAGACCATTTATGCTCTGTTTGTGTAAACCATCTTAATTCTCGCACTAGCACACTATCTTGTTTTTGGGTTGCTAGTTGCATGGTTTTAAATTGTTCGTATCTTTCTGATTAATCTTGCTTCTGCACTGTGCACATGGTTACGTCACTTTCATGTGACGGCTAGCACGCCCCACTTTCGGGTCGGGGTGTGTCAGTTTGGTATCAGAGCATAGGTTTGGCAGTCCTGTATATCTTGTGAATATTCTAATTATCTTGGTGTTTCTGGCAGAACTATGCCTCCTCGTAGAGAGCCACGTTGTTCAGATGAACCTAATTTCCTTGATATAGCTCAGTTAGAGGAAGCTATAACGAGTGCTATTCAGTCAGTTATTCGCCCGCCTCAGCGGACTTATCTGGAGTCGGTTCATAATTTGAAAATAACCAATTTTGTGGGGAATGAAGGTCCCGAGGGTTCAGAGAAGTGGTTAATGCATATTGAGAAGACTTTTAGGCTGATGCAGAGTCAGGGAAGTCTATCTCCGGACAGATGGGTCGAGACGACTTCATGGTTTTTAGGTAAGGAACCAGCTTTATGGTGGGGGCAGTTGGCTGATGAGTTACCCCAGAAGGAATTTAGAGATTAGGAGTTATTTAAACAGTTATTTTATAAGAGATTCATTCCTCCTGCATACATTGATCGTAAGAAATAGAAGTTTACTAGTTTGAGGCAGAAGAAGCTATCAGCTAATGAGTACTACAGGAAATTTACTGATCTACCTTGTTATCATCCGGAAGTTGCTGCTAATCCGGTTGAGATGCTACGTCGTTTTAAATTGGGCACTAAGAAGAAATGACGTGCCATTGCGACTGCGATTTCCTGTACCACTTATCATGAGTTTTATGAAGCTTTACTTCAGATTAAGGATTCTGAGAATTTGCCTAGCGACAGTGAAGAAGAAGAGAAATATAAGAATAAGGATAAGGGTAAAGGTCATTTCTTATAGGGGCCTCGCCAGACTCAGAGCTTTAAGCGTAGTGGGACTAGTTCTAGTTCTTCCAGTGGAGGTTTTAGTTCCACAGGTCAAAGAGGAGGTGGTAGGTTCTTCAGAGATTTCAGATCCCAGAGGCAAGGGAATTTTGGTAGAGGAAATGCACCCTTGTGCCGTAGGTGCAATAGTCGACATTTCGGGGAGTGTCGAAGAGGTAGCAGTGGATGTTACACTTATGGTCAGGAGGGACATCTAGCTAAGTTTTGTTCTCAAGGCCAGCAGAGGCCTCAGCAGCCTCATTTACCACCGCCAGCTTCAGCTCAGCAGTTTTCAGGACAGGGTGGTTATACCCAGACGGGTCGTGGTGGTGCATACCACTATCAGGGGGATTCCGTTCCCTATTATTTGGGACAGTACTAGTACCCCCAGGATCCATACCAGCATGGCAGTTATAGGCAGTATTCAGGAGGATAAATGCCTCCACAACAGTACTCTGGAGGATATATGCCTCAACAGCAGTATTCGGCAGGTGGATCCCAGTGGCATTCTGGAGGACAGTCTTAGTAGGTTGATGCTACTACCAATGGAGTTGGGTCTTCGAGATAGTATAGTCAGTCAAGACAAGGGCGTAATCCTCAGGGGTGAGGAGTTCATGCCAGCAGAGGTAGAAGAAGGCAGCAGACCCAGGGACATATCAACAACCTTTCGTTGCAGGATGCTCAGAACAATCCGAACTTGATCATGGGTACGTTAAATATTGTTGGTCTTTATGCTAAAGTGTTGATTGACTGTGGTGCTACTCATTCGGTAATTTCTCATACGTTTGCTCAATTGACACAACCTCAATCTTTACCTATTGGGTATAAGTTGGAATTTGCTATGCCTAGATGGGAGAAGTGTTATGTAGATTGTGTTTACCCAGGTTGTCCCGTATTAGTGGAAGATGTGGTTATGCCTGCTAACCTTACTCCGCTAGACATTGTGGATTTTGATGTGATTTTAGGCACAGATTGGTTGCATTACAATCATGCTAAGATTGACTGTTACGGGAAATCAGTGACCTTCCATCGTCCTGGATTACCTGAGGTTACATTCTTTGGTGAGCCTAGTGGATTGAGGCATGGTATAATTTCAGCTGTGAGAGCCAAAAAGTTACTAAAGAAAGGTTGTCAAGGATACTTGGCTCATGTGGTAATAAATGATGATGCTCCGGTTAGTGTGGAGAATGTCAAGGTGGTTAGACACTTTTCTGACGTTTTCCTTGATGATTTACCTGGATTGCCGCCAGACAGAGATGTGGAGTTCACTATTGATTTGCTTCCAGGTATTGATCCTATTTCCTTAACTCCTTATCGTATGGCTCCTACCGAGTTAAGAGAATTGAAGACTCAGTTACAAGAGTTGGTTGATAAATGTTTCATTCAGCCTAGTACTTCACCTTGGGGAGCCCCAGTTTTGTTTGTTTGAAAGAAAGATGGTACTTTGAGGCTTTGTATTGATTACAGGCAATTGAATCAGATGACGATTAAAAACCGTTATCCATTGCCTCGTATTGACGATCTTTTTGATTAACTCAGAGGTGCCTGCGTATTTTCTAAGATTGATCTAAGGTCTGGTTATTATCAGTTGAAGATAAGGAGCGACGATGTTGCTAAAACTGCTTTCAGGACTCGTTATGGTCATTATGAGTTTCTCATGATGCCATTTGGATTGACGAATGCACCAGCAGCTTTCATGGGTTTGATGAATAAGGTGTTTCAGCAGTATTTGGATAGATTCTTCATTGTCTTCATTGATGACATTCTGGTGTATTCTAAGTCGAAAGCAGATCATGTGCGACATCTGACTTTGGTGTTGAAAAAGCTGAGGGAACACAGATTGTATGCTAAGTTCAGTAAGTGCCAGTTCTGGTTAGATCAAGTTGCTTTCTTGAGGCATGTTGTGTCAGCTCAAGGTATTCAAGTAGACCCTCAGAAGATAGCAGTTGTGGAGAATTGGGAACAGCCACGAACCGTCACCGAAGTACGGAGTTTTCTTGGCTTAGCAGGATATTATCGACGATTTGTTAAGGATTTCTCAGTTATGGCTTTACCACTAACGAGGTTGACCAGGAAAGAAGTTAAATTCAAGTGGGATGATAATTGTGAGCAGAGTTTCCAGCAGTTGAAGTATTATCTCACTCATGCTCATGTTTTGACTCTTCTTGATGATAGTGGTAATTTTGAGATTTACAGCGATGCTTATTTGAATGGCTTGGGATGTGTGTTGATGCAGCATGGTAGGGTGATTGCTTACGCTTCGCGTCAGTTAAAGCCTCACGAGATGAATTACCCTACACATAATTTGGAGTTAGCAGCCATTATTTTCCCTTTGAAGATTTGGAGACACTATCTCTATGGTGAGAAGTGTAGGATTTTCTCAGATCACAAGAGTCTCCAGTACCTGTTCACGCAGAAGGATTTGAACCTTCGTCAGCGGAGATGGATTGAGTTGTTAAGTGACTACGATTGCACGCTTGAGTATCACATTGGACGTGCTAATGTAGTGGCTGATGCTTTGAGTAGGAAATCTCAAGGTCGGGTTAATGCTTTGTGTGCTTCTTGTGTTCTTCTTCTTGTAGATTTGAGGTCTATTGGAGTGAAATTCGAATTGGAAGAACAAGAAGAAGCTGTGGCGGAACAAGAAAGAGCCTTACTTGCTAGTTTCCAAGTTAGGCCAGAGCCTTACTTGCTAGTTTCCAAGTTAGGCCTATTCTGATTGATCGTATACTCGAGACTCAGATGAATAATAAAGAGATTCAAGAGCTAATTCATTTGAGGAATCAAGGGAAAAAGAAAGATCTCAGAGTTAGAGAGACGGATGATATGCTTATGCAAGAGAATATGATGTACATGCCAAATAATGAGGAGTTAACGAAGGCAATTTTTGATGAGGCTCATATTTCAGCTTATGCGATGCATCCAGGAGGAACTAAAATGTATCATACCATTAGGCCATTTTATTATTGGCCAGCTATGAAAAGAGAAATTGCTGAGTATGTAAGCAGGTGTGTCATATGCCAGCAAGTTAAAGTTGAAAGGAAGAAGCCGTTTGGTTTGTCACAACCACTTCCTGTTCCACAGTGGAAATGGGAAAATATTACTATGGATTTTGTGTACAAGCTACCTCGTACACAAAACGGTTATGATGGAATCTGGATGATTGTTGATCGGCGTACTAAGTCAGCGCATTTTATTCATGTAAGGGAAAAGTATTCTTTGAACAAGTTAGCCGAGTTGTTCATCACGAAGATTGTGAAGTATCATGGAGTTCCTGTGAGTATTATTTCAGATTGAGATCCGAGATTTACTTCTAAGTTTTGGATAGCATTCCAGGAAGCTTTGGGTTCGAGATTACTGTACAGCACGACCTATCATCCTCAGACAGACGGACAATTAGAGAGGACGATTCAGACCTTGGAGGATATGCTAAGATCTTCGGTGTTGCAGTTTGGCGACGCTTGGCATAAGCGGTTAGATTTGATGGAATTCGCCTACAACAACAGCTTTCCCTTGAGTATTGGTATGACGCCATTCGAGGCAATATATGGCAAGCCTTGTCGTACACCTTTATGTTGATCAGAGGTTGGTGAACGAGTTTTAGTGGGCCTTGAGTTAGTGGAGGAGACTACTCAAAATATTCAGGTCATTAAGTCTAATATAAAAGCGGCCCAAGATCCCCAAAAGAGTTTAGCAGACAGACATGCCACTGATCGAGTGTACAAGGTTGGTGATTGGGTATTTCTGAAGTTATCGCCGTGGCGAGGTGTGGTACGATTTGGGAAGAAAGGTAAGCTAAGTCCTAGGTTCATCGGACCTTATCAGATCACCGAGCGAGTTGGTGAAGTTGCTTATAGGCTTGAGTTGATCACCGAGCGAGTTGGTGAAGTTGCTTATAAGCTTGAGTTACCGACAGAGCTGTCTAAGGTACATAATGTGTTTCATGTTTCGATGCTTCGTCATTATGTGGCAGATCCTTCACATGTAATACCTCATCAACCCTTAGAGATCAGTTCAGATTTGACTTATGATGAGGAACCAATGACCATTCTGGATTGGACAGAAAAGTTTCTGAGAAATAAGACAGTGCAATTGATTAAAGTTTTGTGGATAAACCATTTAATGGAAGAAGCGACGTGGGAGACAGAGGATAGGATGAGAGAGATGTACCCAAGGTTGTTTTATGAGTACTAGTGGATGATTTTGGTTGTATAAATTTCGAGGACAAAATTTTTATAAGGCGGGTAGACTGTGACAGCCCGTCCCGGAAAAGTATGTTATTTTTATCGAGGACGTGAAAAAACGGAATTGTCTGTAAAGGTTGCTAAGGTGTGTGTGGCATATATATTTGGATAATATTTACCTTCCTAAGCTTTTGGAAAATTAATTGGAACTTAGAGTTTGTTTCATTTGTGTGGTTAGGGACTAAAGTTGGACCACACATATACAACCTACTCTCTCTCTTTCTTCCGTGGACCTTCTCTCTCGAATTTCTGCGTCCATTTCACTGTGCACGTACGAACGAAGCTCATTCTACGCCATTTTGTCGCGGATCAAAGGTTTTAAGGTAAGATTTGAACTCCTTGTAAGATTCTGAGTTCATCTACACTGCTTTTGGAACTGAAAACCTTCGATTCATCACGAAACTGCAACCCCAGTTTTGGTGCACTGTTCATGCACACGTAAATATGGACTTTTCAGGAAATTTTAAGGTCATAGTGAGCTTTAGGAGGTCCTCACGAGGCTAGGGGTGGTTCGTTGGAAGGTTTTGGACGTCGTAGGACTGAGATCGAAGCATTTCAAAGTTGGCAGAATTATTGAACTTCCTCAGGTAAAATCTAGTGGATTTTAAGCTTTGAAACTTGTATGGTTGTGTTTTACATGCTCGTAGTTTCATTTTGGTACCAATTTTATGAAAAATGGTTGAAAAATGAGTGAGAAACCATGTTTGAAAGTTTACCCAGAAACCGGCGAACGGTCGCCTGCGACCGACGACTCGCCGGAGAAGACAAGGAATATTCCGTCAGTTTTGACGAAATATGCCAACGGCGTTAACTAACGCCGTTAGTTAATTAACGGAATATACTTGGAAATAACAGAATATTCCTGACGGCGTTAACTGACGTCGTTAGTGTGCCAGGCACGTGGCTACGTGTGGGGGGCGCGTCCGGCAGTGCACTCGCCCGCTCGTGGTGGCGCGTGGGGCATCAGAAAATTATTTTAAAAATTCTTGGGTGTTCGTAAGATTGTGTAGATCACGGTGATATATTCACATACCCAATTTGAGCAATGTATGAGAAGTTATTTCTAAGGTTTTGGTTATGTGCATTAATTAATGTTTTTACAGTTATTTCTCATATAGGCGAGACCTATCCGGAGGACGAGCGTAGCCAGGCTAGGCACGGGGTTTACAACCCGGCTACTTATCAGTGAGTGGGCTTTTGTTTTCCGTATATACCTATATAAATGAGATTTTTCCCAGAAAATCAGTTTAAGTGAAATGTGATATGAAATATGATATGAAATGACATGCAAAGTATCTATTTATTTTATTATGCGTTATTGATTGTATATATTAATGTTGGTGTTGCGGACGCATATGTAAGTGACAGGTAAGTTTATATTCTAGTTATGATGAGAACGAATGATATGATGTGATGTGATTAGAGCTCATAAACCTATACACTGATATTAGTGCTCCTGCCCAGAGTTAGGGGCATAGTCTTTCACGTGATGTTCACCTCCCGCATCGCATGCTCGCCTTGGATCCAAGTTAGGTGCACAGTCCTGTCGAATAGGCCACTATAAGTGGGTTTGACTCGTAGGTGACCCGCGAATCATTCGCACAGTCTTCACGTGATTGTATCACTAGAGCATATTATTCTATATACAGTGATGTTGTGCAGACCACTAGAGGTGGTATTGATGTGTGTGCAGGATATACTATATGATTGAGATGATTATGAGATATATGATATGATTGAGATGATTATGAGCTATATGATATGATGATATTGTTATGAGCTATATATAGCCGAGGGCTGAGTTGATTATCTAGTATTCCATCACACTCACAGAGTTATGATTTGGCATTCAGTTATGATACTTTGGCATGGCATACATTCATTCATACATACATATTTTCCAGCAGAATTTTGAGAATTATATATATGAGCATATACTTATTTCTGGGAAATTATACTGGTTTTATGGTGAGGGGTTATAACTTTTGAGAAAAGAAATGTTTTGAAAAGATTTGTTTCTGACCCACTCAACTTTGTTTTTCGCCCCTCCAGGTATTAAGTAGTGTTTGTTGGTGGCATACGAGGAGCTCATCGGACGTTTTGACAGAATTCATTTATGTAGGACCACCTTCGAGTGTTATCTCTATTTAGTACTTTCTGCTTGACTGCACATAGACCATTTATGCTCTGGTTGTGTAAACCATCTTAATTCTTGCACTAGCACACTATCTTGTTTTTGGGTTGCTAGTTGCATGGTTTTAAATTGTTCGTATCTTTCTTATTATTCTTGCTTCCGCACTGTGCACATAGCTACGTCACTCTCACGTGACAGCCAGCACGCCCCACTTTTGGGTCGGGGTGTGTCAATCTCACTCTCTAGAAGTCACGCCGGAAAATGCTAGCCTCTTTCCTCCGACGTCATTTTCAGCTGTAATCAACCACCAATCGTCCAAACATACCTTGAGAAATTCAAAAGTGTCAAGTGGTCCAACTTCTTCAAAATTCTCAATCCCAAAATCAGAAAATTAATATATTAACATTGTACCTTAACAAACCCCCAAATTTCCAGTCAAAGAAAATTAATATAATATCTCTAAAAAAAATCAGAAGATAGAAAAATCTGAAAAAAATTTACTGACAATAAAAATGCAAAAAAAAAAAAAAAAAAAAAACTGAAATCACATAAAAGGTTCAATGAAGAATTTTTCCAAAACCCAGAAATTTAAACGAAAATTTTTACAAAAGCATGAAAAATTACTAAAAACCTAGAAATTTGAAGCAGACGTTTACCTGCAATAGGTATAGAAGCTACTTGATGTAAAGAGCAACTGTTTGAGACCAACCTCGAGGCCGGTCGTTGCTGAAATCGTTGAAACCGCCGTTGTACGACACTTTCTATTAAATGAGTCACAGAGATAAAAGTGAGAGGAAACAGAGAGAACGAAGAAAGAAGAGTTGATGAGGGTTTGGTTGTGGTTGGCTTGTGGTTTGAGAGTTTTAAGGTTGCCGAGAGAAAGTGAAAAGCGAGAGTCAAGAGAGGGGGAAGAAGAACATACTGGAAGCAAATGGAAAGACCCGGCTTTTTCAGTCTCTATCCTAAAAGCGATGAACGACACGTGTAAATCAGGCAGAAATGAAATAAAATAACCAAGCAAGGGCAAAAAAGGAAGAACACTGTTGTAGAACAGTGTTTTCGGTTTGGGTTTTAGTATATGTAAATTTGGTGCAGTTGTGTATGCTTTACGGACAAGGCTGTTTAGGGAGACAAGGTTAAGCTGGGGAATCCCTGAATCTTATGCTCCAGTACTTTGGAGAAGCCTATGTCTTTTGGAGAAAGGAAAAGGGGCTTGGTGCTAGGTCAGTGTGATGTATTGAAATTGCTTTGGGTTGTTTGGAGAAGCCTATTATAGGTAGGGGTGGAAAAAATTCCCAAAAATCCCAAACCAAACCAAAAAAATACCGATCCTAAACCAAAAATGTCCCAAACCGATTTTCCCAAAATTTCGGTATTCCCATACCGAAAAAATACCGAAATTTCGGTACGGGAATCGGGATTGTCTTCCCAATATTTCGGTATTCCCATACCGAACCGAAAATATATATTTTTAATTATTTTATATATATATATATATATATATATTTGTACATATATATTATTTTTTTAATTATAGTTAGAGTTAATTTGAACCGTTGGATTGTTTCATATTAATCTATGTCGTCCATTACTTGTTAAGCTTTCTCCCCGTCGAGTTCGATTTCATTTCTTTCTCACTCAGTCTCTCAGCTCAGAGCCACCGAGAGAGCCCTATCCTGAGTCTCCTCCTCTTTGTCTCGACTCTCAAAACCAACTCCGGCCAATCACCGGCCCACCACCACACGGATCCACCGCTGTCTCTCTTCGACGGTGGAGCCTTTCTTCACGACAGTGACGACACAGAGCCACAGCCACCGGTCTCTCTCTTGCGATTCTCTCTCTCAGGAGTCTCTCACGCGATTCTCTCTCTCAGATTCAGACACAAGTAAATAAATATGGGAATTAATTTAGGGTTTGAAATTTAATTTAGGGTTTGTGAAATTTAATTTACGAATTCTAGATTAGGTGTAGTTCGTCGTCGCCTTATCTCGATAAAATCGTCTCTTTGAGAGCTGGGTGGGTGTAGTTCGTGTCAGCTGAATCCTGCAAGGTGGAAGAAAACCCAGAAACGCAAAAACCCAAATCTTATCTCATCAATCAGGTACATGCAAATTTTCAATTTTTTTTCTTCAGAATTTTTGTTTTGGGTATTTGAATGAAATGGGAAAGATGGGATTTTTGGAATGTATAGTGACGGAGAGCAGCTGAAACACGGCCAACGGCGAGATATGGAGGTCGTTTTGCAGAAGAAAGACGCTGTTGATTGGGCTTACAGAGGCGAAGGGGCTGCTAATCTTGTTCTCGCTTACACCGAATCCTCCCCCACTTTTGTATGTTTCACTCTGCCCTGAGCTTCAATCCTGCATTTTAATTTTTAATTTTATTTTTAAGGAAAAAGTTGAAAATTTGTAGTAGTTTGTGAAGGGAGTTGGAATTGGGTAATGATTGTTCTTATTGTCATGCTTGGGAAATTTTGTGTGTTTCTGTATGTAGATTGGTAAAGCAATGCGGTTGCAGAAAGCTCGAATTAATGGGTCAAAGGCCTCGAACAGTCCCACGACATTAACCGCCCACAAACTTCTTTTGTGGAAAGAGGCATGGATGACATTGTAGCTACTTCTAACAAAGAACTTGCCAGCCAACTTTATGTGAAGCACATCATGAGCCCTTTATTGGGTTCTGCGTACGTTGATGTTGGGGTATGTGAAAACTTGAGTTTATACATGTACAAATGAATAATGTTTGTTGAACGGAAGCTATGTCAATGTTTTTTCTTTCTTTCCTGGATAATTATGCATGAAAGCTTTAAAACTATGTCAATATAGTTTGTATATTTAGTTTTTCTTTGAACTTGTGCATGAATGTTTTAAGAGTTTCATATATTATTGTTCTATAACCTTCAAGTTGAATTTTGGCAGATGCGTGTCCCTGTTTCCAGGGAATTCTTGGAGTCAGTTGAGAAGAATGTAATTAGTCAGTGTCCTGCTTCTCGAGTTGATGCCACTAAAGTTGGCACACAAAGTGATACTGTGCTTCTCATGTCTGATCATTCTCTTTTTCCTCGTGGTAATTAGCATCTCCCTGTGATTTACAACTTTTACATTTAGAACTCACTGTTCTGCACTTGTCTATCAATCTTAGCAATTCGGAATAACAAGGTATTCTGTGTGATGGTTTAATTTAGCTCCAAAGTCGGATGGCTTATTTAGCCTATTATCCAGGTTTTCTTTTGCATGCCTGTCTTCCTTGCTTCCACTTGAAATTGTCACTTTACTTTTAGATTTCGCGGATAAAGTATGGGTTAATATAACACTTGGCACCTACACTACAACTCAGAAAAGCAGGAAGAGAAACCTGGAGATAGCATTCTGCTTAGCATCATAGGAAATTTGTATCTTATTCAATGTAGACACATCCATCTATTTAAATATTGTCTTGTGGCATATATGATAAGAAATTTGCGTTTTTTTATTGTTTGTTTTAAGTGATAGCTTATTCTGCTTTGTTCTTTTCAGTTACTCAAGGAGTTGAACCCTCTATATTTGTTGCATGCATTTGTAGTAGAATAGGCAGATTGGCTACTGTGAGTAGGGGATATATGCAAGGATTTTGGTTTGATTTTATTTCTACACATAATGATTTGATGGTCATTGCACAACCAAGTTATTATAGCCCAGCCAAATTTTGATCACTGCATAGCCAAGATATGCAGTGCATATTGGGTATTCTGCACATTGCACAACCAAGTTATTAGTATTATAGCCCAAAATCCCAAAAGCCCAAAAATATTTCGGGATTCCCGAATGTCCCGAAATACCGAAACTATTTCGGGATTCCCGAAAATTTGGTTTGGGATCGGTATTGAAATTGGGATTCCCGAAAATTTCGGTATGGGAATCGGGACAAGGGTTTCGGTATGGGATCCCATACCGAACCACCCCTAATTATAGGAGATTTCTTAAAGGCCTAAGTTGGAAGATGTGGATTTTTAATGGGAGTGTATTTTTGGGATTCTTCACAGGCTTCAGTTTCTTTAAATATTAAGGACTGGCGCTACTTATTTATTCTAATAGGGATGCTGTTGGTAATTAGTTTTGTCCTTTTTTTTTTGTTTCTGTTGGGTTCTGTTTTGTTGTTTTTTCACAGGCTTCAAATTGTATTGTTATTATGCTTCTTGTTTATTTTCCTTTGTTTTCTTTTCATAAAGGTGAATGTTGAAAGCAAAAAAGCAGCAGATGATGCCATGCAAGAAGAAGGTTGGCAAAAAAGCAGCAGAGGATGCCATGCAAGAATAAGAAAGAGAGCCACTGTAGACTCTGTAGTGAGACATTGTTTGAGACTTGAGAAAGAGAATTACTGTGTTTTACTTAAAATTTTTTCGATCCATGTTAAGATTCGGAGACGTATGTAATTGATAAAAAGTCGACTTCTACTATATAAAACGGGGCTATAATTGATTTGGATGAAATGTCAAAAAAAAAAAAATGTTAACAGGTGAAACGGGTGACCTGTTAGCTTAACGGGTTGAGTTTAGATGACCCGTTAAATTAACGGGTAGGGTTGAACCCGACCCAAACTCAGTAAACTTGACCCGTTTACAGGTCTACTCTTAGGTTAACTATTAGGTGGTTTAGCCGAGCGCCCCCTCCCTTTGGTTTTAAATATACTGTTATATTAAAGAAAAACACCAAATTAGGGATAACAAAAGGAAAGGGATCCTCTCCAGATCCCTTATTCCTAATCCACCAAATCAGGAAATCCGTGTCGTTGAAATTTGATCAAACTACTACAAACAGAGGCTTACTTTAAAAGTTATAATAACTTCAATCGTTGAATCAAATTTTAACAATCAAATTTTAACGATACGAATATTTAATTTGGTAGATTAGAAGGAAGGGATCCGGAGACGATCCATTTCCGTAACAAAACAAACCCTTGATCTTCTGTAATAGCCCGGGGCCCTACAAACTCTAGCCAATCTATCGTCGTGTGGAATTCACATTACAAAGTTGCATCCCTTCCATTTCATCTCTCCCACAACAGACACGTGGCAGGCTACAAAATCCGCACCCTCAGAACTGCAGTTGGAACATTTTGGAAACTCTGAAACGAAAACTTGCTCAACTGGGTAACGGTTTCCCATCTCAATCCTACCAAATCCCAAAACTCAACTCATAAAAAACCAGTCTTTCTTTTGGATTTAATCTGCACTTGCAGAGAAAGAAAGGAGATGAAAAAACTGTAATAAAAAAGTCTTACAGCAAAAGAAGAAAGAATGCAAGGACTGGGGATTCTTCATACACCATTGCCATTCAATCCAAGCAAGAAGCTTCCCTTGTCAGCTTTTACGGACGCTCTTCCAAGCTGTTCCACTTTTTCCAGAAAACCATCGTGTAAGTTC